>ML779402.1:10785-23139 GCA_009831015.1 Picea engelmannii
GATGACAAGAGTATAGTCTAAGGATGAGAGAGGAAACGATGAAGAAGGAAGGAAGGGACTGAGGATGTAGAGAGTCGAAGAATGTATACCAAAGAAAGAAGAATAGTTTGGGGAATTTCGCAGAGGAAGGAGGTACAATAGATGAAATAATGGGGTTGGGAAAGGAGAGTCACACAATGAGCCAGAGGGGAGAGGACCTTGCACAACAATCCAAATTGTAGAGATACCACACATAAGAGGAGAGGAAGAGGAGTTTCAGTCCAATCCAGTAATAGAAGAACCGTTAGGTCCTACTTAGATTTATTCATGTGTTAAATCCAAGACCCCATGTGCATCACCAAAATCAGAGATAATAGTTGAAGACTTATCAAAATCACTTATAGTTAGCCAGCGAAGACATAGTACTAGAAATTAGAGTATTGGAATTAGTGCACAAAGTTAGAGTCAGAATTAGAGTCAACCACCATCGTTGAGAGGAGGGACTACCGAAAGAAACATGGTAGGGGTAGATAACACCCTTAGGTTGCTTGAGTTTCAGGGAGTTGGGTCAGAGGATCTAGAACAACATCTATTTGTCTACGAAACAGTTTGGGCCGCTAAGAATGTACAGGATGAGGCTATGAAGATTGCACAATTAGAGACAACATTTAGAGGTCATGCATTAGTCTGGTGCATGGAGCTGCAAATTATCACGCCTAAATTATAGGCTAAGACTTTTGTAGAGATAATGCAATCCATGTTGAAATAGTTCAAGAAGCCAAAGTTGGAGTCATAGTACATCACATAACTGAAGGAGATTAAACGTGTGCAACCAAAGTCGATATGGGATTTTGATCAGAGGTTTAAGGATGTGATAGGGAGAATGACTTTCTAGATCCACTATTAACAACATCTATAATGGTTTATTGCAGGGCTTCTACCACACATTCGTGGGCCATTGATACAACAAAAGGTTGTGTCGCATCCCAAGGCACTGCAAATTGCAATGAAATTGGAATCATCCCCAGTAGGATACAATGAAAGGATGGCGTAGGTTCAGACGTAGTTGGCTACATTGATGATTCAAATGGAAGAACTTACAAAAGGGAAGGAGAAAGGTGAGCAAGTCTAGTGTACCAAGTGTAGGATTGAAGGTTATCACAAGGATTAATGCCCAACATTCACACAATATTTTGCAATTGGAGCACCGAATCCATTACCAGGAGGAGGGTATTTTGAGATATGTAAGAAATGGGGCCATCATCCCACTGATTTTCCATTACTACATAAGTATCATAGTACACCAGGGAACTTGTTTTGTAATTTTTTCAAGTCTGTCGGAAATGAAGAGAAGGATTGTTTCTTGTTCAACTTGATGAGGGAGCGCACATCGAATATGTACATGATTCAAGAGGATAATGTTGCAACATAAGTGGGTGGTCTGCAATATAATAATCAAAGAGGCTTCAATCCAAAGAACAAATGAAATTTTGGTAAAGGTCGAGGAAAAGGAAATTTTGGTAAAAGAGGAAGAGGACCGATAATATGTTATAACTTTAATTAACCAGGACACTTGGCCCACAACTGCCCGAATCCATGTACAACATGCACATAATACAGAGAACTAGACCATGCAACATAAGAGTCTCCTCAACTAATTGTGAAATGGCAGGACAGAGGTAACCAGAACCAGAATCCAAATTAGAGTGTACGGAATATATTAGCCAAAAAATGCAATGAAGGACCAATAGTAGCATGTTTTATGCATGAAGGAGCTAGAAGAGGAGTTGATATGAGAACTGGAGGAAAACATACAAAGAAATGGGTAAGGAATTCGGCAGGTCCCTTTCCAACCTTTGATTCTCATCCAGAAAATCAGACATATCACAAAGCAAGAAAACAAGTACTTGGACAGGAATGGGGAGGATCAACATCATGTGTGTCTCATGTAGAAGATCATGTTATGCAAGAGAAAGAAACTGGAAAGGTAATCCCACTAACATAATTATTTAGGAGTTGTGTAGAGCTAATGAAATATGAAACTACGCTAAGTACACTATATGACATGATTGATCATTGTACACGAGGAAGGGAAACTCTTATTGCACAAAGGATGGTAAATCAAGTACTGTGCATGAAGAGAACCAATGGAGAATTCATATTCAATGTGCAGATTGGGGAGTATGATGTGGATAATGTTATCTTAGACTTGGGGTCCGACGTGAATTTTTTACCTAAACAAACCTAGGAAATGATGTGAAAACCAAAACTAGTATGGTCTCTTGTTTAGTTAAGGCTCACAAATTAGCACAAATTAGTCTCAATTGACAGGAGTACCTATGAACATAGATTGAGTACACAACATGGAAGACTTTGAAGTGATTGAGATCGTAGATGATAGTCAACAATATCCAGCACTGATGGGACTAGACTAGGATTTTGATAACCATGCGATCATTAACTTGAAGAGGAGGGAGATGATATTTGAGGTTGGAGATTTGAAAGTTACTGCACACTTCGACCCATCATAGGGAAAGAGACACATAGAGCTAGCCAAAGGACATGGCATTGACAATTTATATAACATGACTGTGCGGATGGAGGATTATTTCAACCCAACCGCAGATGGTGTGTTAAGTTCGAGAAGTATCAGTTCATGTGCATCAGACTCAGAAGACATTCTAGAGCATTGGTAGTAGAGGATGCATGAAGTGTTAACTAGACGATGTGCACGCATAACCCGATCCTTGTGCTAGATTGGAAATGAACTATGTGATCCACCCAAGTATGATGGATTAACTGATATAAGTTTTTTCGTAAAGGAATTTGAGTTGCAAGTACCTGAACAACAAAGGTTGTAGCACTATAT
This sequence comes from Picea engelmannii, assembly GCA_009831015.1. Classification (NCBI taxonomy): domain Eukaryota; kingdom Viridiplantae; phylum Streptophyta; class Pinopsida; order Pinales; family Pinaceae; genus Picea; species Picea engelmannii. The sequence continues at coordinate 13,634 of ML779402.1, forward strand.
GTTGTTCTAAAAGAAACTCCATCCAGATGGTGGGTTGCACATAGAGAGGGGATTAAATATTGGTCACAATGCAACAGACTCATGCAAATAAGGTTTGGCACTTAGGAAGAAAACATTGCATAGAAGTATACAGGAGAGAGTGACCCAGGAGGTCATGTTGAGCAGTGCAGGTCTTTATGGAGTTCAATACCAGAAACATAATAGATGCACAAGTTTATAAACATAGTAGACACAATTTTGAAGAACTGGTATTTGGAATTGGAAATGTGCAGGGAGACAACATGATGGGAAGAGTTGGTCCAACGGTTCAAAGTCACATTTACATTTGAACATGAATCCACAACCATATATGCAATGCTACCGGCTATTCGAAATAATATCTTCTCATACTAAGGGCCGATGGAGGTGGTACCAGTATGCAATGCGCACAAAGGCAATATAATTGTCGATGAGTTATTGGAATGCTACAATGTGGCTAAGGAAGAACGGGATGAGGAAGATCCCAGGAATGTACAAGTACCTGAAACAGAAGGAGAAAGTGCAGTACAAGGGATAGATCTTGAGTCCACCACATACACAACCTATAAAGATGCAAAATTTGAACACTGGAACGATAGAGAATCACAAGTTTGCAGAGATAGGAGATTATTAAAGTGATGAGACAGTAGAGAATATCACAGACTTACTACGAGAATATTAAGACCTATTCCTGATGAAATTTTCAGAGATGAAGGGGATAGTTGGAGACTTATGTGAGATGAAGATTCCATTAAAACCATGAACTAAGCCAATGCAACAACGACCTTACATGTTAAATACAAAGTACAAAGAGAAGATTAAAGTTGAAATAGATAGAATGTTGGATGCATGAATTATTGAACTGGTAGAAGAATATGACTAGATCAGTCCAATGGTAGTACAGGACAGGAAGACGGGAGGAATCAGGATCTGCGTGGATTTGAGGAAGTTGAATGATGCGTGTTTACATGACCCATTCCCAAAACCATTCACATATGAGGTATTGGAGAATGTAGGAGGACACAAAACTTATTCTTTCACAGATGGAGTCTTTGGGTACCATCAGATAAAAAATTGTGCAGGAGGATCGACATAAGACCACTTTCATGATAGAGTGGGGGAGTTATCAGTATACAATAATTCCCTTTGGACTGAAGAATTCCCTGGTGGTATTTTCCAGAGTTGTGGTAGTAGCGTTCAAGGAATTTATTCATAAATTCCTGGAAGTATACTTAGAGGATTGAACTGTGTTTAGTCTACTGAAGGATCACATATAAGTACTAAGGCTAATGTTGGATAGGTGTAGACAGTGTCAAATTTTGCTGAACCTGAAGAAGTGTATTTTTTGTGCACGATTTGGAATTTTTTTGGGACATGTAGTTTGCAAACAAGGATTACGTGTAGATCCATCCAATATTGCAGTAATTGTAGAGTTAGAACCACCTACATTAGTCATACAACTAAGGGAAAATATGGGTTATACAGGCTATTACAGGAATTTTATCAAGGGATAAATGCAGATCACAACACCGATGGAAAATTTGCTAAATAAGGAAGCAAAGTTTCAATGCAACAAGGACTATCAGAAGGGGTTAGACACCTTAAAGAGGAATATAGTGACTACGTCGATTTTGATCTTTCCATATTGGAAAAAAGAGTTCCATGTACATGTAGATGCATTATCCATAGTGTTGTGCGAAGTACTATCTCAACCATGGGAGGGAGACATAAACCACCCAATTTATTTTGCAATTAGGAAGTTGTCCATAACAGAGATGAATTATACTACCACATAACGAGAAGGATTGGCAATGGTCTATGCACTACATAAGTTCAGACATTATTTACTGGGGTCTCACTTTAATATGTATACAAACCATTATACATTAAAATAATTAGTCAACAATCTAATGTTGAGGGGGAGAATATACATATGGATACTATTGTTCCAGGAATACGATTTTTGAGGTTCTAGTGAAATCGAGGAAGCTGAATGCAGGGACAGATCATCTATCACACATACTATCGGGAGAAGATGTAGGAAATTTAGATGATAGCTTACCATATCCATAGTTATTTGTAGTAAAGATGGTGGATGCTTACTTCTCAGACATTGTATAGTTTCTAAGTACATGCATGGCTCCATCAGAGATGACAGTGGCACAGAGGAAACAACTGGTTGTGAAAGCAGTAGTTTATCAGTTGATTGCAGAGAATTTATACAAGTTGGGTGCAGATGGAATATTGAGATGACGTGTGTTGGAACATGAAAGACCAATGATACTTGAAGAAGCACATGACGAGATTGTAGGAGGATATTATGCAGGGAGAGAAACTACACAAAATATTTTGTGTGCAGGGATTTGGTGGCCTACACTTCACGAAGATTCGAAGGAACATTGTCAGTCATGTGATGTATGTCAAAGAGTAGGAAATCCATCCATGAGGGATGAAACTCCTCTAAATCCACAAGTTACATTGCAATAATTTGATAAATGGGCCATAAACTTTGTAGGTCCAATCAATCCACAAGAAATAAGATCAGGGGAAAGGTACATCATTACTGTGACAGAGTATTTCACAAGATGGGCAGAAGCAACCTCAGTTACAGATTCCACCATGAAGAATGTTGCGAGGTTTTTGTTTGAGAATATAGTCACAAGTTTTGTATGTCCATGCATATTGCTCCGTGATCAAGGAACACACTTTCTGAATAATTCAATTGCAACATTGACTGAGGAGTTCCAAATTCATCACCAGAAGAGTACTCCGTATCATCCTCAAGCCAATGGGACAATGGAGGCTTTCAATAAAATCTTGGAGAATGCCTTGAAAAAAATTTGCAATGTAGGGAGAGATGATTGGGACTTAAGAGTTCTTGCAGTATTATGGGCTCACAGGAATACAAGTAAAAATTTGATAGGTCAGACACCTTTCAAATTGGTCTATGGGAAAGAAGCAATGATGCCAATGGAGTTTATTCTACCTAGCCTGCATAGAAATAATTTATCTATCACACTCTTTCACAATAGAGGAGATATTGGCATAGTTAGTACATCTTGAGGAAGATTGGTTTGTTGCAGATTTCCATCAACAAGTTCAGAAGGCTAGAGAAAAGACTTGGAATGATCGACACATTAAACAAAAAAAGTTCCAAGTGGGATACTGAGTATTTTTCTATGACATTACAAGTTCATGCAACATCCAAGAAAGATTAGAATGCATTGGTTAGGACCCTATGTGATTCAACATGTAACAGAGACAGGTGTTGCGTAGTTGGAAACCTTGAATGGAGAAATCCTGGGAGGAATGGTGAATGGAAGTCGATTGAAACTCTATAGAGACAGTCGACATCATGCGCAGTAATTTGGGTTGTGCCAGAACACATGTATCATAGTAGTTGTACTGTAGTATGAAGGAAAAACACAAAAAAACAAATAAAAAGTAGAAACAGGAAGAAAATCAAATACAAAGTAGATATAGAAAAAAGAAAAACACTACAAAGTACAATGAATTGGAGATTGCACAAAAGGAATAGTTATCACACATCAGAATGGAATTGCGTCAATTCAAAAAATAATACACAAAAGAGAAAGAATGAAAAGCGCACAGAGGAAAAAATCAAGAATCATTGTGCAGTTTGGAAATGAAAAGACCGTTGGAAGCATTAAAACAAGGAAACGACGACTACGAAGCGGGAATGACAGGTCATAAAGGTGTCATAGAATCGTAAATGGTAAAAGCCACCAAAAATCACAACAGATTGGCAGTACGAGGAAAAAATCACATGACAGATTTGGAAATAAATATGCATTTATTTAACAAGTCATCAATCAAATTAGCGGATTGGAAGAGGTAGTTAGTGCATGAAGGGACATGCACAGTTGGTAAGGAGGCACAAAATCAACAAAAGGTCATTAAGTGTAATTCATTGTTGCATGCAAGCGAGAGAAAACTAGAGCGAACCAAAGTGAATTTGAGTGCATTTGAGCCGAGCTAAAACTACCATATAATAGACATAGATGTAGTCAAGGAATCTGTCACATAAGACGAATGACCCCGCCAAAGTTTGGAGTGTCATTTGCAGCAATGTGAAAACATGAAAAATTCCTAGTAGATACAACATAGGTCAAGGAAGTACCCAGAGCTTTGTCGGCATCATAGGAAATTTTCCAGAGAGATTACCTCCCACTGATGATGGATAATGTGCCACCAATCAACGTACCAATAAATGGGAAATACCCATTGTCGACATCACCAGTTCCACCTGGTGTAAGCATTGAAGGAGATATTCTCATTAATATTTTCATCCTTAAGTTTATGGATCATGATATCACCGACGAACAAAAGTTCCCAGAGCTGGCCAAAGAAAAATACTTGTGTGCTGAGATCATGTTGGGTACGTCAGTGATAGTGATGGAGACAAAGGTGTGGGCACTAGGATTAGAGAAGGTAGGCATACTGAACTTGTTGGAAATCCCACATTTCGGGCGAAGCTTGGAGATTAATTCTTGTGTGAATGTGTTTCTCAACTGTGTCTGTGGGGGGACACTGTGGCTTGATCCCCTAGTGTCAATTTATATTGTGTTGATTGCATGGATTATAGGGTTCCCAAAGGTAGGAGAGGATCTGACCCTTTTATTCAATAAGGCAAGAGAGAGAGGGACCTCTCAGAGTCGATGAAGGAAAAATTCCATAAATTTAGGGGGAAAATGGGATTGGATGTTAAAAACATCAGTGACCCCAATGTTCGGTTTGCAATGCATGTAATGGCCTACACGTTGTTGCGAAAGTGCAGGAAGGATGAATTACCAACTACAATAATTGCAGCAACAGAAAAATGTGTCGAAGGGATTCAAATGAATTGGGTCACCTTCTTGGTGAACTAATTTTTGCAGGATTTCATTGAGGCCCAGGAAAAGGGCACAAAATTCCACTATGCATGGTTGTTGATTATGATTGCATTGGTCGGTTGGAAATAACCAAGTTACTATCAACACATGCACACATCATGCAGAGGCAATATGGCGGGGAGATATGCCAACTTATGGAATACGACGATTAAGAGAAGACAAAATGAAACTAATGACATATTTTATGTATACTTGGAAAATATCACGCATCTAGTTGCGCCCACACCGCGCATATCAACAGAGACGATAGAAACATACAACGATATCATGCATTTTAAATAATACATGCGCCACATGTATGTGAAATCCAAGAAAGACCTAGCACACCAGTGGTTTCCAACTAGTTACAGATTGAAAACAGAGGACATGTGTTTGATAGTGAATGACTAGGAAGATGGTTGGAAAATCCCAGCACATAAAACAGGGAAACCATAATAGGAAGAAGAGTAAGATAAAAGTGATCAGGAACCATATGAAGAGCATGGGAACGAGAAAAACAATGGCGCAGGATATATTCATGTCCTATACACAATAGAATAATAATATATAGTTCCAACAACAGGGGAAAAATGAAAGGACAAGGGGAAAGAATCGACAGGAGAAGCACGCAAGAAGACAAAAGTGCATAGAGAAACCCCCATGTATACTTTAACCAATGATGATATGGAATGCGTAGGATACTGGGTACATGACACTATGGAAGAAATAATGGAGGAAGCCACCAGAAAACAAGAAGAGAAACAACAAAGAGTGTAGGATCAGTTGGCAACACTTCGACAGATTTTGGAAGCAGTGAGCATCACCAAAGAGCGCAGGAGCAAGGAAGGATCATCCATGATTTTGGGAAAGGAAGAAGAAAGTGTTCATCCGGTCTTGATCCAGTTAGCGTCCGAGCATAGGATACTACAACTTGAGACAGATGCACTGGAATTTCTGACGGCTAAATTGTAGCAACAAGTAAATGCACTAGGACATCTGAATATAGTTGTATCGATGATGTCGATGCAAATACAAGACTTGTAGGTAGGCATGTTGCAAGAAATTCATAACAGAGGAGAGAAATCACATCAGGAGCTCATGAGAATAATGGATGAAAAGGTTAAGTTATAGCAACAATATGATGTTATGCTTCAAAAAAATAAGGGAGTTGAAGGTCGAGTGGAGGAGGTACCAAAGGATAAAACTGAGGTTGAGGAAAGGGTGAAGAAATCCATCAAAGAAAATGATGAAGTCCCCACAGTAGTTGAAGCTACCATTCCAAAAGTCCCCATAGTATTAGAAGCTACTATGGAAGAACAAGTTTTAAACATTGGTGAAGTCATCAAGGGCTTTGGATCGAAAATAGAAGTTCTATAACTGTGTAGTGTGTTGGGAATGCAACCAGAATTTAGAGAAGGAAGAGAGATAATGGCGACCACAACAATAACAAACATTAAGAATATAGAAGAAGAATGTGCCAAGCTCTATGAGGAGAGTTCGCAGATATGGACTGACTTGGTGGAGGATCCAAAGATGAAGGATGTAGAGGCCAAGTTAAGAGAAGCACAAGAAAAGAAACAACAATCTTTAGAGAGGATTAATACATTTCCACTAGTGGAACATATGACAACAATTTTAGCACAGAAGAAGTCATACCTGTAAGTGGAGAAAATGAGGTATCAACAAAAGATTCTTCAACATCACATCGGACCAATACACAAAGAAGAAGTGAGAGTGATTGGTGAACTGGCCACTACACAAGGAAAAGTAAAGCAATCAACCTATGAAGCGGAAGATAAAATCACAACCTTTACTGTGCAGGGGGACGAAGAGATCGAAAAAAAAGAGGTAGAAATCCTAAAGGAAATAGAGGTAACAAAGGTAGCCTCCAAAAATTTCATTGTGGCATGGAGAAGCATGCAACAAACCTAAGTGGCTCAGGACGAGCCACATGTGATTGTTGGGGGCCTGTTGAATAATAATTTTTGGTATATAATTTGGTAAAAATTCTAAGTATAGAAGAATTGCACAGAAGAGGTGCACAAAAGAAGAAGGAAGACTAGTGCGCAAATGAGGTGCATCTAGGAGGATAGTGAGCAACGAAGGCACATTGAGAAGTACAATGTGCAGTCAACAGGAATAACATAGAGATTAAAGCAAGAGAAAAGGAAGGATGACGGCTCGACATTCTAAAGAAGGAAGGATGCGTAAAAGCAAGAGAAAACAACCCGAATACCCAATGAACTAGAGTTTCCATGAAAGGTAATAGGGTTTTGGGAGGAACCAAGTAGGGTTTTAATCCCTAGATTGTATGTATAAATATGTAACAAGTTGAGAATAGGGGTTCCTCCATGTGATTATGCTCGAGTAGCATTATGGAGTCTGTTCCAAGTTGTTGAGAGTTATTTTCTGTAATAAGAGTGATATGATAGTCTGTGAAAGAGAGGAATCTAGGTATGAATGTAAGAGATGATGTAGAGAGAGAGAGGCTTGCATTGTAGAGAGACTAGGCTAGGAGGGAAGAAACATAATCATGACATATCTTTGTAAGCGCAATGTGAAAGACAAAATAAATTAACAAATTATGAATAAAGAAGCCATCCATTGTGGATGTATCCCAGAGTTGGGTGAACCACGTTAAATCTTGTGTTACATTAGATTATATATGTGTTATGCATAATGATTACACAATAATCATGACTGTTACAGTAGCGGGTTATGTGGTAAACTCGAATCTAATGATGGTATGAATCTGAATCACTATGTAGTTAATAAGGAACAAGGACATAATTACATGCACATAAATAATAAGGAATAATGAACATAATGGTCACCTCCCATTCCATCACTACTGCAAAAACTTGTCTCTTGTAGTCCCAATAGATACCTTGGGCGAGACTTCATCTGTGTAAGCAGGTGATGCCAAGATGGGTGGTATCTAGTGGGTTTTGGTTTCCATAGATAACTCAAACCTAGGGTCTTACGAATCATGTGCAACACCAACAACTTACACTGGAACCTTTGCTATGACCATTAGTAGTCATTGTCTTCCTTCCTCTATGAGCTTCCTCTAGCTCATTGTGAGTGGAAGTTAAGCCTATGTAAATTTTTTTTATGTTACTCAATACCTCACTAGGCTTATCCATAGTCTATCCCTCTAGTATTTCTATGGTTCTCTTCCTTAGAACCTTCTTCTAAGAACTCCTTGATCTTCTAGCTTCTGCACCTATCTAGCTCACCTCTTTGATAACTTCACTTGTCCTCCCTCCTTCTAGMCTTCAGCTGGAACATGTTATTTTACACAATATCCAAGAACTCCCATTGTCCTTTTTTACAATCATCATGTTGTAAACACCCTCACTGCTACCTATAATCAACCATTTCCTTCTCAAATTATTTTAAAACAAAAATACCAATTTACCTCTTGTCTGAACTCATTCGARCATGTACTGYTACAATATTTMCAATTTCTTTTTTTGGTTGTTCTGTTGCAGATATTCACTCTTCTATTTCCTTCCCAAAGTAGACATTCTCTTTGTTTCATTAAATAACTTCAATTATCTTTCTCAGAGTTCAATCTAGCAATCATCAACAATTTTACCTGTCATCTTTTCCAAATATGACATGTTGTATATCTCTAAAGAACATGCATGTGTTCTCATTTCCAATGAAGATTTATATGTTCATATCCATGCATGAATTTCAAAGGAAACATACCTTATTCAAGAGAGCATAACGTTCTCTTATACCAATTGATAACAAACCACCAGGTCAGTTTCCCATTTGTGTGGAATTATAAGTAAACTTTGTTGCAGCTCCAAGATCAGGCTTCTCTAAATTTTGATATGTGGGCCCAATTCCTCTGTTGAACATAGTTTTGTGATGCTTTGTTATCACACCTAAATTCCAGGCGCTAAGATTCTTTATCTTCATATGAAAAATGCCCAAAACCAAGGGATTAAGCACGAAGGTACACGATCAATCTGGATCGTCGATCCATACTCTTCAATGGATGAGTTCCATACATAGGGGTCTCTATATGTCGGGACTTCACACCCTTCTCAACAACCCAAAAATCTTGAAGGTAGTGGTCCACAATGACCTAAACCGTTGATCTCACTAGTGATCAACAATCATGATCTCTTCCTCTACGATATCATTCAATGATGGATCACCATCGATCAGAATCGTGGATCCAGTCTGGATCATTGATTCCCCTTTGAAACTCGCGATGTGGACCACCATGGAACTATGAATACTCTGGAACCTCCTCACCATATGTATTATCCAGTGTGGGGCTCCGATGTCAGCTTGACGTATCTCAATCTCGACAAGGGTCGTCGATATATTAACTCAATATATAATCTTCATTGTCAAATGTTTTCCATGGAATCCATGTATCATGGGACATGGTGTCCACGTGTTACTTCCTAAATGGAAGTTCTTACATCAACATGATTTTTTTCTGTTGGAAATACTAATACAACTGAGAGGGGGGGGGGTGAATCAGTTGTTTATAAGCTTAAACAATTTTATACCTTCTTAACAATTATTAATATTTCTTCATGTGTCATCAAGCAACATACAACATATGGA
>ML779402.1:42830-64423 GCA_009831015.1 Picea engelmannii
ACAAAATTGGGTCCATTACCCAAACCTGGGTTCTCCAACTTCACATGACCATAACTCTCTAACCGTGAGGATTTATGTGATGTTCCAAATATCACCAGAAATGGAATGCCATTTACTACCCATCTAGAATAGTCTTACCTTCAAATATATTAAAACTCATACCATTATACATCAAACAAACTTGGGTCCATTACCCAAACCTTTGTGCTACTAGAATTCACTACTGGACTTTCTCCAAGGGTTGACATCAATATACAATATCACTCTCCCATGGTTGACATCAATTACAACCAGCAATCCATACCAATTGTCCATCAACCTAAACCAACTTTCTGAAAAATCTCCCCCTTTGGCATTGATGGAAACACCAACATTGATGGGAACACTTAGTCATGATAAAATTTATGCTTATACTCCTCATCAATGTTTCTATCTCTCCCCCTTTGACATCAATGGAAAATGGTATCTCCCTTTGGGGATGCTCCCCCTGACTGAAATCTCCTTGGGGCTTCTCCCCATGTCTATATGCCTCTGTGTTCTCTCTCCAAGCATTTCTATCCTGCATATGATAAATCTCTCCCCCTTTGTCATCAATGGAAACTGTATCTTTCCATTTGGGGTTGCTCCCCCTAACTGAACTGTCCTTGGGGATACTCCCCATGACTGAAATCTTCCTGAAACTGATCTCCCAACCTGAACTGTCCTCTTTATGGTGCTTCTTCATGTAAAGCTGAGACATATAAGATAAGAATTCAAAAGAATTCATTTTGGATTAGAAATTACTCCGAGTATCTGGCGAAGATACTCCAAGGCTTCCCTTGAAAGCAGTTTTGTAAAGATGTCTGCCAATGTTCTTTTGTTCCCACATGTTCAACTTTGATGTTCTTCTATGCAACCTGTTCCCGTAGTAAGTGATACTTTATTGGAATTTTCTTCTTATTGGAGTGCATCATTGGGTTCTTTGAGATACGAATGGTGCTTGTATTATCACGATAGATTGGAATGGGCTCATCATACTCACCCTGTATATCTGTCAAAATTTGTTTCATCCATAGAACCTAAGTACACCATCCTATTGCTACAATATACTCTGCTTCGGTTGTAGATAAAGATATTGATGATTGTTTCTTTCTTAGCCAAGATACTAAACACTCACCTAAGTAGAACGTTGCTCCACTGGTGTTTCATCGGTCATCAATGAAACCTTCCCAATCTGCATCTGTGTAGGCGATAAGTGATAGATCCTTTCCTTTTGGATACCATAATCCAAACTCTTTTGTTCCTTTTAGATATCTGAAAATCCTCTTTACTGATAAGACATGCGATTTATTTGGTGCTGCTTGAAATCGTGCCACCTATCCAACTGCCTTGATGTAGAGGTTGTTGCCTGCGCTTCCTTTCCATAGTTCGTAGGTAGTTTTATCATTTTTGTTTATGAGCATTACTCTGTTTGAATGTGAATTGTTGTATGCAATGCATGTGTCCAAAAAATATATGTCAATTTGAAATCCATTAGCATTGTTCGATCCATTTCCTGTGTAATTATCATCCATTATGATAATGTTCCTTTATCTCTGAACCACTCTTTGAACCAATCTATGAATCCATGCTCTCGTCCATACTGTCCAAGTCTCTACTTGTGCAACTGTCCATGATGCTGAACCATTTATCACTATACTATCATGAAGTCTTGATTAATCCATCAAACTGTACTTCTGTTAACTGATTGCTCTAGATCTATCTTCTCAAACTCTGCAAGATGCTCAAAGGATGGTTCTTTGGTCTATCACAGCTATGAAATAGACTCCCCCTATCTAATATTCATATTACCTGGGAGTCTCTAAGTCGAATGGATCAGATCAATTCTTTCTCTGATGTGTATTCATCATCATCTTCATTGGTAGATTCATCACCATATTCATTGGTAGATTCATCATCTCTCCGAGCTTTGACTTCTTTCTTTCTATCTATGGATTCATCTTTCACTACAATGCCTAAAAGTACAATCTCTTTAACCCGTTCCTTATTTACTCGTCCTTCTTCTTTTAGTTATTTTCCAAACCTTCATGTATCTGACATCTTTCTTTTTCTGTGTAGAATTTTCTTCATCTCGTTTTATTGTCAATCTTGCGATCTTTGGGACCTGGTCTTTGTTCACCTATTCTTCATGTTTTCTTATCCATACTTTCTTATATCTAATATCAATGTTCTCTTTCATGGAAGTATCTATCATGCTTCTACAATCACTAGCTATGTGTCCATAGTTATGACATTTGTAACATTCAATGTTACGTGGGGTCACATATGCACTTCTTGCTTGAACATTTTTTTTATAATCCCTGCAATCTGCAACCTTATGTCCAAAATTAGTACAATAAAAACGATGAACATAAAATAAATTTGTATACCTAGGAGTGAATGATCTTCTTTGTGGTGTAGTCCTTCTGAATTTTTGCCTTGACTGATCATGATCATGATTGAAGCTTCTTTGTGGCTTGAACATGAATGGTCTTCTTGAAGATGTATCTTCAATAGTTTTCTTAGATTTTGGTTGACCATGATTCCTTCCTTTGAGTACTTCTACATAACTCTTTCTATTTTCTTCATTCTTCTTTTCTATCAACCTTGAGTGCTTCTCTTCATTCTCTATAACTAATGTGGATGTTTTTGTCTCTTGAACGTTCTTGTTGAGCTTGATGATTTTACTTCTCAATGTGACAACTTATTCTTCAAGCTTCTCAACCTCTTATTCTTTCTTCATTATCTGAGACTACATGACTTCTTTTATTATTTTCGCTTCTTCAAGATGAATTTTTAATGTGATTATTTCTTCTTCAAGTCCTTTCTTATCTTGACCAAACTCTGCCTCAAGTTGGTTTAGATCGTTAGTTCTTTCCTTAAGATGATTTGTCAATATATTCTCTCTCATTTATGCTTCTTCCTTCTGTGCTTCTATGTTGGCTTCCAAATATTTCTTTTGATATTCAAGATTTTCTTCGATCTTCTTGGATTCTTCTAGTTGAGTTATTAAGTTCTCAATGACCTGTTGGAATTCTTCAAAAATGCGAACACTTTCCTTTTGTTTCATCAATTCTTTCTTGAGTGACTTGTTTTCTTCTCTTAGTTTATCTAAAGCACTAATAAATTCTGTTTCATAATTGTCTTCCTTTTCAATTAGTTTTTTTGTCTCATTTCCTTCATGGCATTCTATTTCAAGATGTCCACATTTTTCACAATTAAAGAAAAACAACATACCTCTGGTCATTATGTACTCTTCATCTTCTGAATCTATTTGACATGGTGAACATAATTCTTCTTGATCTGTATCTGCATCTTATTTGGCATTTTCTGAATCTGCGATGGGTGAAGAATATATGCCATGTAACTTATCCCAAAGTTCTTTGGCTGATAAACATTTACCAACCTTTTCTCTTACCAGATTAGGTAATCCTTCCCAGATGAAATCCATTGCTATTTTGTTATTCTTCTTCAATTTCTTCTTGGCTGCAGTCTTTGCCCTTTTTGAACTATCATATCTTGTAACAACTGATAGCCAAATATAATTTCGTCGTGCCTGTAAAAATACTTTCGTCCTTTTTCTCCACATCTCATACTTAAAACCATTCTGACCATTAAAAATTGGTACTAAATTCTCAGAATAATCCATGATCTCCTTCCAATGGTAAAAATATTTCTTGAAGAAACTATCTCTGATACCAATTGTTGGATTACTGAGAGGGGGGGTGAATCAGTAATAGAACAATTTAATCCCTTTTTAACCATAAAATGCAAGTTTTATATCAATGTAGCATTATCATCCAATAGTTGCAGAGTAAATAAACAATGAACAAATGAGAAATCACACACATACACAATACACCAGTGTTTTACGTGAAAACCCAAAGCGGGAGAAAACCACAATTTTTTTTTCTTATATGTTTTTAAGAATTACATTCATTGGAAGCACCAACTTCTTTTGTTTTCCAATTGCAACTGGAAGGAGGCTCCAACCCCCTAGTTTCTTAGGATACAACCTGATGGAAGATCCAACTCTCCAATTCTCTAGATACAAATAGAAGGAGGCTAAAACCCCCTATGTTCTTTGGCTACAACCAAAAGGTGGCTACAACCACGTGTCCTTGCCCCATCCAACCGCCCTGACGTATAAGTAGAATGATGGAACCACTGTCACACTATCACTGTGAGATATACTGCTGTAAACTTGTACCAATCAACCTGCACCAAACAACCTGTACCAATAACTTGAACCATGCATTAACCTATACTTCAACCTGTAATCAACCCGCACCATAAACAAGTGAATCAACCATGCACCAACATGTACCAAACAACCTATAATCAACTTATACCATAAACAAATGCATCAACCATGCACCAACCTGTACCTCAACCTGTACCATGAACAATTGCATTAACCATGCACCAAACCTGTACGAATAACCTGTCACAACAACCTGTCTCATCAAACTTATCAACCAAATCATATCTACTCACCAAGATCAATCACCAAGACAACTCTCAAATATGTGCATTAACCAAGCATAACACAACAACTCATGATCATCACCAATATCAATATGTGCTTCTAATAATATACCAATACAAGTATGCTACATCATCCATAAACCATGTGTCAACAATACTACTAACAAGTGCCTCCAACCATGTACCAAGTATGTACCAATCATGTATCAACTACTGATCAACTATGACTCATCAAAATATACCAACATCATCAACTATACACCTCATGTATGTTCCAAATCATCAACTACTTGTCTCAACCATGTACCCAACATGTACCTCAACCAAAATCCCTCATCAACTTCATCATCCAAATCTGATTTGTAACTTTGTAATAGACCTGGTGTATATGATCACATACCTGCAAACCTTCCTTAACTTTAACAACAAGATAATAGCATTTTCATCAAACTTTACTTTAGTCTCACATGACTAGTTTTGGATTAGTCAACAACCCTAACTTGAAATAATCATAACTATGTACCTGTAATGAATAAAGATTTGAAAATAGTACACAATGTTATTCAATGTGTTTTATGTAATTCCTCCTGGTGTCGCTACTTGGAACCTCTCAGAAAATGAGTTATAGCAAAAATGACATACCTTGTTGAATTCTGGTGTATTCTAGAGAGCGAACTTTTAGAGCGTGCCCCGCACAAAATATTTGTTGTATGGATCTAAAAATTGTGCACAGAATTCTAGAGACTATACTCTAACCAAAAAATTTGGTCTTACTGAATTTGTATCTGTTATGAATAAGATATGACTTTTTTACCCGAAACACATGTTTTAGACTAGTTTCAGGATTAGCCACAAACCCTATTTTCCATGGAGTGTAACTCCAGAAGTACAACGACCCACAAGATGAAATTTGTACCACCGCTACTTGGATATGTTTCCTCAATGGAATCCCAAATTCACAGTCTGAATCATTCTAGAAAAAACTTTATTGCAAAAATGGTGAGATGACCTATAAATGACATACCTTAGAAAACATCATCAAAAGAATTTATCCTCCCTTGAATTTCGACCTTCTTTCCTTCACCTTCCCTCTGAAATTCGGCTTATATATCCTTTAGTTACCTCAGTCACTTGTAGATATTCAATATGCTCAAGTGTGATTGAAATTAGAGAGCCTTGCCTCTTATTTATACTTTCATGTAGCTTCCTTAAGGGGTTACCTTTTAACCATTTTAACCCACTTTCCTTATTTTAGGGTTAACCAACTTCTAACCACTTGTCCAATTAGTAATTTATCCATTAACTTTATTATTTAAATAATTTATTTTATATCCACTTTTACTTATAGTACAATCGTCACTTCACTTTATTATTTACGTTCTAAAATCTCTTAAACCACTTTGACCTTTTGGGGCTTCTAGATGACTCATGAGGGTTCTCCAACTTCACATGGCCATAACTCTCTAACTGTGAGGAGTTATGTAATGTTACACATACCACCGGAAGTGGAATGACATTTACTATCCATATAGAATAGTCTTACCTGCAAATATATCAAAACTCATACCATTATCCATCAAACAAACTTGGGTCCATTACCTAAACCTAGGTTCTCCAACTTCACATGGCCATAACTCTCAAACCGTGAGGAGTTATGTGATGTTCCACATACCACCAGAAATGGCATGACACATACTACCCATATAGAATAGTATTACCTTCAAATATATTAAAAATATACCATTATACATCAAACAAACTTGGGTCCATTACCCAAACCTTTGTGCTACCAAAATTCTCTACTAGACTTTCTCCAAGGGTTGACATCAATCACTAAGGATTTCCATCAATATACAATATCAATCTCCAATGGTTGACATAAATGAAAACCAACAATCCATACCAATTTTCCATCAACCTAAGCCAACTGTCTGATAGAGAAGATCTCTCACTTCCAACTATATCTGCAACAACTTCCTAAATAATATAATGAAACAACTTACGTAGAGATAAACTCTACATTACAATAAGCATTACAACAATGAATCATAACCATATGATATCATGAATAATCCCACATTAATTAACAACACAAGTAGGAGTTATTCCAACACTCTCCCTTAATTAGTACTTGTCATGATCTCTTGCAGACGAGGAATTCATCATCATCACTTAGTACATTGAGATATTGCAAGATATGAACTCAATCAGGTTGCCACCTATTCCTCCAAAAGGTGTAGTCTCCCAACTGTAATCCAAGTTTCCCAACATCATTGCACACCATTAGCACTTGCAATGTCTCATAACCCTTGTAAAGGTAGATGTTGAACTTGTCTAGATCTATCTCGAACTATCTTGATAAGAAATCCTCACATGCTTATCTAACAACCCCAATGAGGCATAGTTTCTTCGATCCCCTGCAACATATCAGACTATTTGAAAAACCATCCATCCGAGTTGAACCAACACTTGATTTCACTATGAAGATCCAAATACCTCTGCCAAGCCTTTGATTTTGGAGATTCACCATCATTTATTTTTCAAAAGATTATGTAGAACAAACTTATAATAATAATAATAATAATAGTAGTACAAAATTATATGCTAACAATTACTCATTTCCTCTTCTTTGCACTATTGAGTATCGCAAAGAAAACAACTTGCTAGAGATTCTAGAGAAGGGAGTAGGAATGAAAGTTCATAGTAAAAGTAAGAAATATATTTTCCTCTAAACCATTCCATTAATGCTTTCTGGTCTTGGGAGAGCTCAAAGTATTTAGAAATATAAGTCGTCAAGGTTCTATCACCTGTGCAAGAGACTATGGGAAACTGCTCCTAGGGATCAACAATGCATCCTTCCAGGATAAGATTTGATAGTTTGACAATGAAAGGGGAATACTTATAATTGAATTTATATCACCCTCCTTTTGTGGCCCAGTCCAAATTTTCCCATACGATGGCACACACATAAATGAGCTTTGTCATATAGTACCCATCCCATAAGCCAAGATTCCATGCCCAAGTGTTGCACCTTTCCTTTTCTATGTACCACCATGTTGAAGTTTTTTTGTTCCATCTTGATATGAAGTAAAATGCTACTGTCCCACCGACACAATAACATTTTACTTCATATACCACATCAAGGCTCTGTCCCTCAACATTATCTCCAGCTGCATGATATTTTCCGCCTCATCTATGATTCTTTTCACATACTAAATTGCTTCACATTTAAATTAATGTTGCTTTGTATCGTCCTTACCCATTCTTTGGAACACAGGTAGCCTTAGTGTACTGTCCTGATTTTACATCCTAAAACTCGAGCTAGTTCCTCCTCTCTGACTACTAGCGGTTTGAATTCTCAACACCAATACTTCTTGGGGTGAAGTAATACTAACTTCACTCTCTTCTTCACTCATCTCTCTACTTCTATCTTCTTCTTCTCTCTATTCTACTCCAATTCCTTTGCTATATTTGGTTTTTTCTCCTTGATTAAAAGTGTGTAAGGGGGGTGGTACAAAGGAGGCGCACATCCATCTTCTTATAAAATTTCTCATGAGGTGACCTAGAGAGTTTCCTACTTGTATCCGTGCAATACCATATAGGATTTCTCATTCGTCTCCCCCACCACTAGGGGAGCCTCAATGTTCCTATTCTTCTAGTGCACCAACACATTGTGCTCTATCTTTCAGGCCTTTTGTGCACTACAAATATGCACTCTAGCTTCTTGTCCAATCTACGTACTATTTCTTTGTGTGCGATCCTCCTCTCCTAACAACGCACCACTGCTCTGTGCACCATAATTTCCTCTTATCAATTTACCACTTCTTTGTGCATCATCTTCCTTCAAGGTTGTGACACTCCACAACAACCAAGGGGTCTAGACTTCATAACCTAGTCCCTTACTACTATCACTATTGGTGTCCCTACTGGACACCCTATCCTTTATGCCATGCCTCTTTGCGGGCCTATCATCATTTGTGCTCCACTCTAGAATAGAATACTCCTTCACACTACCACCTGGTACAATTTCTTTTCTCTTCATTCTAGACCTAACCCTTCATCATGCGCCCCTGGTTAACTCTTTTCCATGTCCCTTCTCCGCTCTTCTTTTATATCAAATTGTATTGCGTACCTTTCAACTCTTTTTATCCTCTACTCCTATGGGTCCATACCATTCCTCACCGCATCTCAACATTGTTTTGGATCCTCCACCAAGGATCCATTTTCTCTTTGACGAATTTTCCCCGTATTTTCAAAATCGCNCCCCCCACACACACTAGTGGAGTTCACTCGGGCATTCGATCGGAATCCATGCACATCATCCCTTTCTCCACGAATAACATTTTTATCCATGGTAGAATCTCTTTCAGCATTCGCTTCCTCAGACCTTCCGCAAACTTTCTTTCAGCCTCACTGAAAGAATTAGTGTACTCCACAACAAATTCAATGATGTAACCTTTTTTTACTTGATCAAACCAAAATTCAATAGCCCAAGTCCATTTATTATCCAACACTTTCATTTCTTCAAGCTTGGCTTGATCCCACACTACATGCTCGAAAGGCCACACAATAGAGTTGATAGTAGTTTTCCTTTTTAGCCATTCATGCAATAGACAAGGAAATTCAACAAAGAAAAGTTCATGCATATCAGTGTAGAGATATATACCTTTCCATTTCTTTACATTCACTCTCAGTCCTTGGGTTTCTCGCAAGGAAAACTCATGTTCTTTTGTAGTCATCCAGTCTTGAATTTCCTCTTGAGATGGATGCCACCTCATCTTTTTCCTTCATTATTCCCGACAAGAATTTCAGGTCCTAGCAACAGAACCATTTGTTGGCATTTTGTTCCACTCTTGTGCATGCCCTTCTTAATGTTGGAGAATTTAGACCCATGGTTTGTCTAGAGTTGACCAACAAAAACCCCAGAGCATCGACATATCAATCCTTGGTCAAGGCCGAAGAAGGCTTCACTCGAGATGCAAAGAGGATCACATAAACCATAAGGTCTTGAGACAAGGATGAAGGCTAAACACACAATTATCCATTGGAGTTGACATTCACGTGACTCATATTTGACAATTTATTAAGATTAATAAGTAAAACAATACACACACATATACAAATAGTACATAACAGACACAAAATAGCTCAAAACTATCACATCTTTATTACTATAGTCATCCCATTATACAAATTTATACATTAAGTAGACTATATATGACAACCATAGAACTTCATATCTTCATTTATATAAATCCTCATAAATACAACACATTGTGCAATGCGCATTCTCTCGAGACTTCAAAAATATGGAAAACTCAGAAATATATTCAAAAGCACTACAATATTACAACAGGCTCAGAGCGAGCTAGATAGTAAGGAATCAATGAATATCATCTAAAACAACTAGCTAGCCTCATTTATGATATCATTGCTTCCTTTTATAGCTTTCTCTGCTTGGGAGCTCTGTCTCTTTCTGCTCTGCTCCACTCCCTTGAATGAAAAAACTGCCGCACACCCTTCTGGCACATGTCTGCAGTCCACGTAGCCTTCAGGAATTTGGGCAATATTAACTGCCCTGCCAACTCATCTTTTGCCAGTTCCATGATCCCTTATGCTACTAGCAGTAATTATTCGAGAGGATTTCCCAATGATTTTTTCTTGATTCCGATGTGCGTCTTCTTGATTTCCAATGTGCTTCAAAATCGTGATCGACACACATTCAATAATCTTTCAGGCTTGTTGCGCAATGTCAAAACTTGGTTCGGTGTGCACTTTTTGTCATTCTTCGTGTATTTTCTTAGGCGCATGGAAAGATTTGGAATGCACGCAAAATGAACCCAAAACTTTGGGTTCCAACAACTAGAAACAATGACTTCCTATTCTTCCATGCATCAACTACAACAAGTATTCCACACATGCTTCACCCAAGTTGACTTTATGCACAAACAGACAAACATAACCACTCACAAATACTCTACTCTAAAAAAAACTAAATTATTTGCTACTTTCACACACACTAATCCTACATATTTACAAAGGATTAGAACTGTTGAATGTGCATGATCACAATCCCCTATCGTGAGAGAATCAAGGTTGTACCATCTTTGATACCATGAAAGTAAAATGGAGAGTACACACATTTTCCTTCGCACACCAAAAACGTTGAGAGAATATCTCAACTATACACTAACAAAATAGTTGAGAGAATATCTCAACTATACACTAAACTATGAGCTAGCTAGTTGGAGAAGATTTCTCACATCCAAGTAGATCTACAACAACCTCCTAAATAATATACTGAAACAACTTACATAGAGATAAACTCTACATTGCAATAAACATTACAACAATGAATCACAACATTATGATATGATGGACAATCCTTCATTAATTAACAAGACATGTATGCATTATTCCAACACAAATACCTACAATATATTGACTTTATTTTTCACAACCTTAAAACGTACTTTATTAATGAATATGATAAAATATCGGTTAACAAATTGGAACCTCCATAAACATGTATTAAAAAAAAAAAACACATTATTAATGTACTAAATATAGAAACTCAAACAATATGAACATATATGTACTTCATTAATTGAATTTGAAAACTTTAGTGGAAAAATGGTCAGAAATCTTCAATATCATTAATGTCAACAACCTATATAGTCATATTTTTCAATACCATTAATATCAACAACCGTATATAGTCATATTAATTAAATATAGAAACTCAAACAATATGAACATATATGTACTTCATTAATTGGATTTGAAAACTTTAGTGGAAAAATGGTCAGAAATCTTCAATATCATTAATGTCAACAACCTATATAGTCATATTTTTCAATACCATTAATATCAACAACCGTATATAGTCATATTATTAATGTGATTGTTGTTATATATATAGACAATTAATATTCATTAATGTCAACAACCTATATAGTCATATTTTTCAATATCATTAATATCAACAACCGTATATAGTCATATTATTAATGTGATTGTTGTTATATATATAGACAATTAATATAATTGTTGTTAACAACCGTATATAGTCATATTATTAATGTGATTGTTGTTATATATATATATATATATTAATTAGATTTGATAGCTTCAGATAAATTGTGAGATATGCAAGGACATACATAGTGATGCTATGTGATATGAAAGTCTCAATCTGTTCATTTTTCAGCTACCACCAACGAGTAGTTCCTTCTCTGTCAGGTGATTTTAATTAGATTTGAAGACTTAGCAGAGAAATTCTGAGGTATGCAAGGACGTCCCACAGTGATACCATATGAAATGAAAGTCTCAATCAGTTCATTTTTCAGCTACCCCCAACCAGTGGTTCCTTCTCTACTGGGTGATTTTCTAATCATATATTCAACAATCCGCCTAGTAGCGATGCTCATAGTGCAGCAGTAGAACAGTTGTCAGGAGATGATTTAATCATCGATCGAAAATGAACCAATGGCTGCTCGACACGCAATCGGAAATAATCTAAGACCCGGAAGATGACAATATGGAATCCTGGAAGATATGCCATTCTCTTCAAATCATTATACAGACCCAGTATTCTCAGCGATGCTGCCAAAGTCACAAACAGCAGCACGGCGCTATTTGAATATATACATTTGAATATATATACATTTGGAAAATAACATATAGCATATACATTTGGAAAATAACATATAGCATAAACATTACTCACACACTGAGAGCACCTTCCTCTCCTTAGTAAAAACATTTTTAACAATTTGAGGGTCATGTACCATATTTATGGATCTTCCCTCACTTTCTAGTACTAATACAACATTAAGATTATCATGCTAGTTTATCTTGCCTCATTTTGACAAATTCATCCTACTTTACTTAGCAAAATGGTTATAAGTAAATGCCATGTCTTATCCTGCATCTCATGACTTTCACTCTTGTGATAAGATCATCCTCACCTTTGGTTGATAAGTTGATGCCATGTAATGCATTTCACATATCATGACTTGTACTTTGTAATAAGATCATCCTCACTTTTGGTGTCATGTTTTGTGAGTCTTCTTTGTCTTATTGCTATGCTTATGCTGGGTCTTTCTTTTCTTGCAATTGTTATTTATGTTATGTTTATAACAATTTTTGTTTATGAGCATATTATTATCCTTTTTTATTTCAGTATGTTCGATATTAAAATCATCATTTTAGCATTAAGATTATTAATATTTTTATGGTGATGATTTTTTTTGTTACATGGTTGTTATCGAGGGTCATTTTTTCCTTGTAGTTGTTACTTATGTGAAGTTTATAATAATCTTACCTAAGTCCATAATAATCCTACTTTGTGGGCTTTCATTCTAGTACTAAAATAACCATCCTCCCTCACTCTATTACTAATATCACCCGCACTTATGATGTCATGATTTCTAGGTCATCTTTGCCTTGTGGTTGTTATTGTGGGTTGCATTTTCATTGCGGTTGTTATCTATGCGATGTTTATAATAATTACAAGTACTGTTAGTTATTATAATGGCATGACCCATGACTAGAATTTTGTTCAACATTAATACTTCCAAATCCAAAAAAACATCATAAGTGCAATACCCTAGTTCTTGGTCCCCAAACTAGTAATGTATATGTGTACATGATGAATGGCTAAAGGATAAACAATGTAATATGTAAAATTCTACATTAAATGATAATAAAAAAAGACATCAAAAAAGTTGCAGAAGGATAAGGGCAAAACGATGGGGGGATATGGCTCCACAAGAGAGGAAAGAGGAAAGAAAGGGGGCTTAGGGGATAAGTGGAAAATAATATTATTTTATTGTACCCTAAGTTCTTTAGCATTAACTTTATTAAAAAAATTCCCTATTGTTGTAGTAAGTCATAATAACCTTGGAATTAGTTATTAATAGAAGATATGTACTTCTCATGGAGGCATGTGGTCTCTCCCATGCATGCAAACACAATCAATGATTTTTGGTCATGCAAGAGGGGATTCACGTTCATTCTTCTTGGAGTTTTCTCTCTAATCTTAAGTTGTCGTGTGATTTTCGTATTGTCATGCAACTATGAAAAAATCATGATTGTGTCTAAGAGAAAAGGCTATTATTGAGGAAAAGTAATTACAATTGATAATCCTTGGGATCACATTAGGGATATTTCTTGGCTGGTCTATGTTGGAGCCCTGGACGGATGTGGGATAGCCTCAAGGGCTGCATAACAAAGAAGGAGATCTTATTCCTTGGGTTGTGCGTGCTGAGAGGAAAGAGGTCCAGTGGATTGAAATAGTTGTAAGAGTTAATGTATTGTGAATTCTGGAAATTGGGCTATGGGAAAAGAGCTAGAACTTGTTAGAATATAGAAGATGGTGTGCTCGTTTTACCATTGACGATACCCTCGTCACCCAACCATAGGCCGAAGCCTCCCTCCGAGCACCTTAACCTTGACTGAGAATTACTTCGGAAGCAAATCCTAGGCTAGATAGCCAAACAAAGGGCAGCACACCTTTCCTCAAGGATAGCGCATCACAAAGAGTTGATCAGATAGTCCAAACCCTAGCCAAGAGATAGTCTAATCCAACACTAAAACTGCTAGCTGCAACATCTACACCTGCAACTCTCCTCCACACGTGTGCACCAAACTGGGAACTGTAGTGCGCACCAAACTAGGAACTGCAATTCTGAGATGCGTCAAAATGAGAACTGACGCCCTGTATTTATATTGGTTCTGTCAGATTTGCTGGGGCCGACTTCTCCTTCTGGATATGTGTCTGTTCAATATATTATTAGTATTTCTGGCCGACTTCTTCTCTTGGAGGCTAATAACCTAATATAAAATATCTTCTTGAGTCGACAAGACTTCTAGGGTTATTAGCCAACTCATTAAGGTTTCTCTTGCTTCTCGGAGTCTCCTATTCTCATCAGGTTCACACGTGGAGGTAAATAACTCCCGCAACTACCATAATATTAACACTCCCTCCTAGCTAGAGAGGTATTTACAGGTAATGGACTTGAGCACAAAACATACCATTTACCCGGTAGCATCAATATAGTCATCTAGACTATTTCATGACTAGATAATGAGCATCACCATCACCATCAGCTGCATCAACTCTTGAAACCATACTTCATCTGAGTAATTAGATATGATGTTGGATAAGTCACTCTCACCATAGAGTGATACAAGAGGAGTAAAAGGCTCTGTTTTCCGTTTGGAAAATCTCTATTCATCAATCATCTGAATGATCATTATCTCCAATAAACTGCTGATAGTCTTCAAGGAAATTAGAACAAGGATAGAACACACCTCTGTCTATTCATAGTAGTACATAACTACAATCCAGTGGTACACTACCACACCAAGTAACACACAAGTACTTGATCAGCAATGTATGGTTGCAAACAATGAAACATATTCACCACAATAGTCCTCATCTACTGTCATACAATTTTCATAACAAACCTCTGATAGAAACCTGCATAAAAAAAATGTTATGATATAAACTAATTTGTCTGGGCCAATCCTTCACTCACATCTGTGAGTTCTGAAGGAATATCCGCCACCACAATAGTCTTCATCTACTGTCATATGATCTTCATAACAAACATCTGATAGCAATCTGCATAGAAACAATGTTATGATATGGACTGAATTATCTGGGCCAATCTTTCACTCACGTTTGTGAGTTTTGAAAGAATATCTGCCTCACGAACAGTGAAACATATCCACCACAGTAGTATATCTCTACTGTCTAGAGACATGAAGTCTCCATAACAATCATCCGATGCCATCCTGCACATAAAATATTGTTAAAAATAAACTGAATCATCTGGGCCAATCTTTCACTCACGTCTATGAGATATGAAAGAATATCTACCCTCACCAGCAATGGGCTATCTACCCTATTCTTCTCAACCAAGGAAGAAGGATTGTTTCTAATTTCTGAGCATGGACCATTCCTCACCCTAGGCCATTCTTTCTACACTAATCAAAGTGCACACTGGATAGAATGTATAAACCCTAAGGAATGTATGAATCTGGACCACTCCTCATCCTGGGACATTCCTCCTACACTAATCAAAGTGCGCCCTGGAGAGAATGTATAACCCTAAGGAGTGGTTGTCCTGGACCATTCCCCACCCTAGGCCATTCCTCCTACACTAATCAAAGTGCACCCTGGAGAGAATGTGTAACCCTAAGGAATGACTGTCTGGACCATTCCCCACCCTGGGCCATTCCTCCTACACTAATCAAAGTGCACCCTGGAGATAATTTGTAACCCTAAGGAATGTCTGTCCTGCATCAACCTCCAAAATGGACCATTCCTCATCTTAATCACAATGAGAAATCGTTGTTCGACGAGGCAGTCCAGTCTTCTTGAGTGACCCTCAAGAAGAGAGTCTGCGCTAGACCACTCCCCATGTTAACCACAATGGGAAGTCGTTGTCTATGATACATCAGCAATCAGACTACTTCCCATGTTAACCACAATGGAAAGTCATTGTCCGTCAGAAATCTCAATCCACTTTCCGAACAGGAAAGCATCTGTCCAAGATGGACTATTTTTCAAATTTAAATATGAATGTCTTCAATAATGTTTTCAGTGCTCCCTCCTAACTTGGAGAGTCATTTCTTCCTTTTTCAATAAGAAGGAAGTTGTTTCCACGAGCTCCAGCTTGAGTACGCAAACTCGTTCATCTTGGATAGAGTCTTTACCAAAATGTCTACTTATCTTCTCATCTGTGGAGATATGTATTGGAGAAAACATTTTCTCCTTTCTGGACTTCATCATGGATAATGTAATGCTTGATTTCAAATATACTTTAGTCTGGAATATTGTGAAGGATTCATGTAGATCTGAACAATAGAGTATATCATAGTTGGAAAGCTGGAACATATCTATGTGGCGCTTCTTTTGTCATCATGAGATCTGATCTACTGAGTAGTCACCTTAATGTTTATAGGAAATCTTCACCACGCTTCTGCTGTGCACTGGAGGTTCTCCACCAAGTTATCTTCTTCTTATTTGCATACAAGAGTCTCTTTCTGGTATGCCTCAAGGTCTTGAGACTGCTCTTCATACGCTCTTTATTCAATTTTTCTGGAGAACATTCTTTGCATTCATCTGATGTAGAACTCCAACTCATGGATGATATAATGACTTATATAGAGATAAGTCTGGTGTACTCGAATAAGTAATTATCATAGTCTTCTCCCTCCATCTGGGAGACCCTCTGGTTCTAGATCTTGCAATTATTTTATTCATAAGTCTTCTATACATAGTTCTTCATGACGACTTTCAGTTCTTCTGCTTGATTGCTTTTATATCAGGCTGGTAATCTTGTGATTCTTGATGTAATGACTGGTTATTGTGGTTTCTCTTTCTTTCTTGGAATCCTCATATTATTCTTCATGTTTTTCTTTAGCTTTTGGGTCCATGGAGTTTCTTATAGATTCTATGCCCTAGAGATTCCACTTCTTCCTATCATCATAGGATCACGGATCTGGATGGATAACCAGGAATAATTTAAGGCTTCAAAAGAAGTCTTCTTCTGCGGCTGAACTGAACATGTGTTGTCTTTCATGACTGCTACCATGGATATATACATTTCATCAACTTTAATGGATCATAGGATTAGCTCCCTCCTAATCCTTGCTTCATGTACAAATGCATGTAGTCAGCTCCCTTCGTCTAACATAGTCCATGCTTCCATATGCATCCTTATTGTCTTCTGCAATGTATGATTGGCTATCTTGTCTAACAGAGTCCACACTTCGGTCTTGTTGTCTTCTATAGAATGCCATAAGTATTTTTCTAATTTCCTCTCGATTGCTAACTTCTTTCTGTCTTTGCTTCTTCTAAGTCTCTTCATGATTGATTCTGATTCCGGCTTATCTTTTAATAGCTATCACATAATATATTTCATCTTTTCTTGTATAGAAATCCTTATCTTGTTGTTCTTCCATGGATATAGTTTTTCTTGGAAAATTTTATCTTTCTAGGAGATAGGTATACAAGATATGTACAGAGACGATGCAAACAAGAAATAAAAAGAGTGTTGTTACCTTTTAGTAGAAGAAGTCTCTTCCATCCTGCTTAGCCTTCATTGTAGGTTCTTTTTCTTCGGCAACTGATGCTTCATGTTTCTCTTTCCTTTTCTTTAGCTCGGGACACTGGTTCTTGTAGTGACCGTACTTTTGACAGTTGAAGCACTGTATTTCTGAAATATCTTTTCTTTGTTTTGGCTTCCTTCTTGAATCAAACTTTCTTTTGTCCCTGAAGTTTTTGAATCTTGCTGTGAAGGCTTGATCATCGTACTTCTTTTGGGGTTTCTCTTTTGCATTGATCCTTGATTCTTCTTGAGCACAGCAAGTCCAAAGTTCTTCAAATGTCGGGTACTCCTTCCTTGTGTTCATGCTTGCGGCAAATGCATCCCATGTCTTGGGAAGACCATTGAGTACTATGTTCACCAATTCCTTCTCTGAGATAATCTCTTCAATAACTTGCAGTTGATCTCTTAACTGGGAGATCCTTATAAAGTATGATGTTATGCTGTCGTCATCATTCATCTTCATGTCACAGAGCTCATTCTTTAGACTCATAACTTGTCCAATGTTTCTGACTGAGAAGAGATTTGTTAGAGCATCGTACATCTTCTTTGATGAGTCAAGATGGGAGATGTAGGGTATCAAGTGGTCTTTTATAGAATCCACTATGATACTCATGGCATTGATGTCAACATCTTTGAACTTCTCCATAGCTGCAACGTTCCGTGGTTCCTTATTTTCTCCTTCTTCAAACTCTGGTTTCACGATCTTTCCTTTCACAATATCCAACACTTTATTCTTGTCTTCCATGCTCTGAAGTTAGAGGCTCCATCTAACTTGTTCTCAGACTTCATAGAGTTCGTCATGGCTGCTTGATTTTGTCAAACCCTAGATTTGACCAGAAATCCAAACTTCATGTCTTGGCCTTTTGAGAGTGCCAAGGGATGCGCTAGGCTAGGGCGCACTGATCTGTCCAAAGATTAGGTCAATTCATTCACTTAAGGTGCCTCAACAAGAGGATTAGGGTTTCTGCAATTGCTTCTGCTAGTAACCCTAGCTGCAGTGCTTTGGAAGCTGCTCCTGCTAGTAACCCTAGTGGCAGTTCCTCAACGAGCTCAATATATTAGTGGCTGTGTTTCCTTCCAGCATTTTAGGCTGTCTGAAGGAGGTGTGGGCCCATAACCTGTTAGAATATAGAATATGGTGTGCTCATTTTACCATTGACGATACCCTCGTCACCCAATCATAGGCCGAAGCCTCCCTCTGAGCACCTTAACCTTGACTGAGAATTACTCCGGAAGCAAATCCTAGGCTAGATAGCCAAACAAAGGGTAGCACACCTTTCCTCAAGGATAGCGCATCACAAAGAGCTGATCAGATAGTCCAAACCCTAGCCAAGAGATAGTCCAAGCCAACATTGAAACTGCTAGCTGTAGCAGCTGCACCTGCAGCTCTCCTCCACACATGTGCACCAAATTGGGAACTGCAGTGCGCACCAAACTGGGAATTGCAGTTCTGAGATGTGTCAAAATGAGAACTGGCACCCTGTATTTATATTGGTTTTGCCAGATTTGCTGGGGCGGACTTCTCCTTCTGGATATGTGTCTGTTTAGTATATTATTATTATTTCTGGCCAACTTCTTCTCTTGGAGGCTAATAACCTAATATAAAATATCTTCTTGAGCCGACAAGACTTCTAGGGTTATTAGCCAACTCATTAGGGTTTCTCTTGCTTCCTGTAGTCTCCTATTCTCACCAGGTTCACACGTGGAGGTAAATAACTCCCACAACTACCATAATATTAACAGAACTAACCATTGCTAAATTCATTATCATGGATTCATAGCCTTGACTCACGGGTAGCTTTTGTTGGAGGGAAATTAAGTGCAACATAAACCCTATGGTTGGATGGAACGTCCTTCTTCTACAATCAATTGGTGGTTAATTTCCAGAAAGATAAGTGTTCGTAATTTATTTATGAATATGATGAAGTAATGATGTTTATGCTGAGTTGAATTAGTTATAATTTGTTCACTTTTGTTTGCGTGTTTAAGCCCACATCTATAACTATGTTGTCGTTGTCCATGGAACGATTTAATTGTGTTTGCATAACTCCACATTGTCATCCATGCATGCATTAATTAGTCAATAAGAGGACAATGAAGACATATATCAGATATTTAAATATGGAGTGAATATGGTGTGGTTATGGAGTACCCAATAGCATTACACAATATAGAGGTTGCTGGGTACGTTACATCAAGGATAAGTTCGAAGGGTTAGGCCCTAAAACTATGGTTTAAGACACATAACCATTTGTATTCCTTATAATCCTCTAGTCTAGAAATGTTATCTTTTTGCTTGGAAGTCGTTCTATCTCTAATGCTCATACCATGGTTTAGGGTCCTATTGGTGACATCTGAATCTATAAACCATGAATTAGGGACACTAACTACTATAATGACACATCCCACAATTAGAATGTTGTTCCACATTTATATTTTTAAGTAAAAAACATGGATCAAGAGTAAAATCCAAAAATTAGCTATAAAACCATCATTAAACTACAAAAACTATTTTTTTATCACATTTAAGTTTTTGTAAGAAAAATATCATCCATATATTGAAAACGTTCTTTCTCCAATAGCTATACCATGGTTTAGGCCCTACATAACTTTTAGGCCCAACAAGTACGAACTAACATTTATTCAGAATAGTGCAACAATAGTAATTAAAATACGTTGTAATGTAAATTTGATTTTAAATATATAAATATTTAAAAGATCATTATAATTTTATTAGTTTAGTATCTTAAATTTATGTGGATTTTATTTATTTATAATCTTAAATTTATGTAGGTTTTGATATAAAAATATATTTTTAAAAAATAAATTGTATATTTTAAAATATATATATTTAAAAATAATATATCAAAATTAGTGGTTAAATTTACTATTAAAGAATGCACATTTTAATAGTTTTTCATAGTGTTAATTTTGTAATTCTAAATAATGTACAAATAAAAATTAATTATGTACACAATATAGATCATTGCATAAGGCAATTTTGAAATCTAATATACACTTATTAATATATAATTATTTATTTATTTTTTTATATAAATTATTAATAAATTTTTATTTTTTTATTATAAATTGTAATTAATGATAAATATGAATTCACGATTAAGTAGGGTTTCCCTAAACCCTTGACGTAAAGCTTCATTATTCATATTTTTAAAAATGGGGATATAAACATTCTCTCTAATTATAGGACCATTATGATTAACTCGATTTTAGCCAAACTTTATGGAATTATTTTGGAAAAGAAGATTAGCATTTGGCTAGAAAGTCATGGTAAAAGAGCTAAAGGCCAGGCCAGGTTTATGAGATATCATTCAACTGTGGACCATCTTTTTACCTTTAGGATCATTGCAGAGGAGTTCCGCAATACTAAAACCAATCTTTTTTGTTGTTTTGTTGACTTTAGAAAAGCTTTTGACATGGTTCCTAGGAAAAACCTTTGGAATAAGTTGGAAGAGATAAAAGTGCCTCTTGAGTTGAGGGTTGTTGCAATAAGAATGTATGAGAATGTTATTGCTAAGTTTAAAAACATTGAGGGTTGGTCAAAAGAGATTAACTGTAATATTAGAGTCAAACAAGGTTGTCCCTTGTCCCCTACCCTTTTTGGCATATACATTTTTAAGTTAGAAGAATGCTTGGAAAAAACAGGTTGTGTCGACCCTACTTTCACTGGTATAGTCATCAATCTTCTTCTTTATGCCGACGATATCGTTCTTATGGAAAGGAGTCTCCATGATCTTGAAAAGCAACTAAGAATCCTCAAGGATTTTTGCTCCAATATGGGTATGACTGTTAATACTGATAAGACTAAGGTCATGATTATTAAATCCAATAAGATCCCTTATGATACCTTTTTATATGACAACAACAACATGGAGGAAGTGACTTCATACAAGTATCTTGGAATTGATATTCACCACAAGCTCAATTGGAATTATAGAATTG
>ML779402.1:80234-96664 GCA_009831015.1 Picea engelmannii
TCCCTCGCCCATGTGAAGCCGAATGATAAGAGCACTACTAGTTATAGTGCTCAGAAGCATTTTGGGGGAGCTCTGAAGCTTCTGCATGTAGCTTATCCTTACATACGAATACCTCACTTCACTGCTAACCAATGCATTCTTGAGGCAATAGCGGCCGCTGGAGGTGCTAATGTGGGAATCCATATTATTGACTTCGACATAATGGAGGGCGTGCAATGGCCGCCATTAATGGAGGCCCTGAGGGACAACGGAAATTATGATGTTGGTCACTTGAGAATCACGGCCATAAATTGGGCTGACAACGACGACGACGACGACTGTCTACTATCGTCTTCTGGGTGCACGGGTAGAAGGCTGTGGGAGTACGCAAGCTCTGTGGGGATCCCGTTTTTGTTCCAGGAAACGAAATTGAAAGACCTGAAAGAGATCCCGTCCCAGGAAGGGTTGATCGTAGTAGTGAACTGCATGTGGCAATTGCCTCACATGCTCAATCTGCGAAGTAAATCGCAGTTATTGGAATTCCTGATCGGCACACGCCACCTGAATCCAGTGGTCGTTACGCTCGCTACCGGTCCCCATGGCACCGAGAGTAACACGACCAACTTCGTAGAGAGCTTCCCTCGTCGTCTGTATGAGCTGTGCTCCATTTTCGACTCGCTTGAAGCTGGACTGCCAGAGCATGGGCTTGCAAGAACGATGGTGGAGTACATATTCTTAGGGCCGGCCATGTCTAGGAGAGTTGTAAACAGTGCGTGTGGCGATCATGGCCCGGCTGATATTAGAGAATCCAGCGTTGTTGACCTTCCAGTCAAGTGTGGCTATGGTGAAGGTAGTATAAGCAACAACAACAGCATGTATGCACAATATACTCTTCTGTGCAGCGGGGGCAGCGGATGTTATACAGTAGAGTTGGTGGGTCACCATCGACTGGTTCTCAAATGGGCTTCTACTCCTTTGGTCTGGGTTTCTACATGGAAATCACCCTGATCATCATCATGCATATCCAATCTACGATACAGAAGTAGCAACCAAATGTTCATGAAAAATATAAACTTGCCGTGTGATGAAAAATTATATCAAAATATAAACGGCCTTGGCTTACTCAGCTACAACTATTACTAGTATTTCTCAGGTATTACTGGTCAATTTCCCATATTACACTATTGGACTCCTTATTTCTACTTATATGTATATATTGGTTTTGTGTCCGGTATAACTATTTATAGTTAATTCTCCATATTGATACTGTGATAACTAGCACAGTCGCAAACTGGCTGGTGTTGTGGTTGTTGAACGTTAAAAGTTATTTGGAATTTTAAATTAAAAGGTGATTAATTGTGCCCATCTCCAATAGGTATACGCCTTTATAGGCTTACATCTATTGGTAATATAACTATTTATAGTTAATTCTCCATATTTATACTGTGATAATTAAGCTTATAGGCTTACATCTATTGGTAATGAGCATAATTAATGATCTTGTAACCTTGAATCCTAATTTAATGGTTGCATATTGAAGATGTTGACATATTCTTAGTCGTCCTTTGAAATCAATGAGTTAGATTTATTATTCATAACTTCCTTACATTTATGAAGGCATCACTTAACATGTTTATTTTTTTACATTTGCCTAATCACATTATAAAATTACTGTAAGAATAACGTTTAAATGATTAAGAAGGATTAATATTTATTCAAGCCACATTTATATCATTAAATGTTAGTTTACTATGCTTTAATTTCTTTTATTACATTTAAGTTTTTTTATTTAATTTTTTTAACAGATAGATTTCTTACCCACTATCGATTAAACAGCCTTTACCCACTATCAATTCAACAGCCTTCCATTAATGCATACCTGGACTCCTTCCAAACCACAACCAAGTGCCCCTCCAATACTAACTGTAATAACCTATCAGCTTTGTGGCTGCACTAGTTATATATCCAGTATGATTATAATTTTTTAATGTATCAATTATGTTAATAATAACATAATTTTATATACATTAAAAAAAAATGCTCTTTACTCATATATCAATTTTATATACATTAACTTGATTTATAAGTTGATTTATTTTTAAACACAAAAAGCTTTCAATATAAAAATTAATTTATTTATGTTAATTTCACATTAAATGAGAGACATTGTCGACAACCACAAGTAAGTTTCAATATTCTATAATTTTTTTTTACCAATGGAGAGGTAGTCACAATATTTTTTTTACTTATGTCCATGTTTGACCTTAGAATCCATGGGACTAATAATTAGAGAAAATTATTAATAATTAAAAAATTTATATTTTATTTGGTGGATTCATGTTTTATTCATGTTTTTTTAAGGGCGTTTCAACAAATATATTCATTTTTTTGTTGTTGTTTTAAAACATTCTTTATATAATTACATAATTGTTTTGTTGGCAAATTCAACAAGCTATGTAATCTACTTAAATCTTTATATTAAATGAGGAATTCATTGACTAAAAATTTAATCTGTAATTTTTGTTTTTATATATAAAACTTAAAACAATTTATTTTTTTAGGAATGCTTTGCTTGACAACTTGATTAAAAAGTTGATTGATATGAAGCACATTGATGATACTCCCAAGTTTTAAGATCTCATATTGGTAATCTTTAATATATTTAAGTCCAATATATTTAGCTTTTTTATTTTGGGTCAATCCATGAAGCTAAGTAACACTTTTTGACAAGGAGAGCTTGGAGACCCTTAACTTAGGCATAATTTTTATTGTCCAAAAACTTTCCTTATTTTTTGCAAGTTTTCATGGAGTTGTAACTTCCAAGAGGTGAAATCTCTTCATCTCTTTCATGAGAAACCTATAAATTCATCATTGAATGTCTATCTATTAGCATATAATTTTTTATTTTCTATAATATATTTTAAATTTATTTTGTTCTAAAATTTAAAAAAAATATATCCATAGTGAAAGAAAAGCAAGCAAGTATCTTGAACTTTATACAATAAAAAAAATAGAAAATATATTTAGGATATTCTTGGATGTTTACTCTAAAATTATTTCTATATTTTGGTTTTACATACATAAGAGAAAAAAAATGTATTGGAAGCACATAGGTGTATAAAATATGAATCAAATATTAATTAATCACCTTAGAAAAATAATAAAAAATATATTTTTTTCAAAAAAAAAGTTTAAAATAAAAATTGGGATACACAATATTTTTTTTTAAATAATATTTGAAAATTGAATTAGTTTTTAAAAATTAAATGTAAATTTGGTACATTAAATGACATTAATATATATTTTAAAATATTGTTAAGAAGATAAAACAATTTCCTACACATTGTTTATTTTACTCCTATCAAATTTAACATGATATATATGAGCTTTTAGAAATTCAATTTAAAAAATATGTAAAACTTCAAGTTTTTATGGTCACATTTTCACTAAAAAGTAGAAGACATCTTCAAAGTCACCCATAATTAATGACATTTCTACCCTTCTTATGAATAAGTGTCACAAGGTTATGAAAACCAAGTTAGTAGCCCACCCATTGCAAATGATTAGTTCACTAAAAGGGGTCATCCTAAAAAGTTGATTTCCCTATGATTTCATTTCAAAATGTTCATAGTTTCTTTTGTATTTAAGTCTTTTATTAGACAATTATTCTATACATAAATGGTTTAGATTATAATTTTAAGTTGAAATACTAGTATCCTTCTTAGCTTAGGACTCTTCCTTCAAGGGAGTCCCATTGATCCACAAATGTGAAAATTTGTGTGTAACCTTTCTTGTATATTCTTCTTAATTCTCCCCCATACTAAGAAAAAATGAAAGATTGTCGCAAGTTTCTAATGCATTTACCTAGCCTTGCCAAACTTCCACGGCTCGCAGAATGTACCATTGACTTCCGTGACCCGCATAATTCATCTATACATAGAATATTTAAAAGAAAATATTTGATCACGGGTGTGGGACATTACCTAGTCTTTTTGGTCCACCCCGCTACCCTACCATTCACTCACCCCGCTACCCCGTTGCGTCGTGATCTCACTACCTCACCATGCCATGATCTCACTACCCCGTCGTTCACTCACCCCATGATCTTGTTTCCCCTTTTTTTCCCCATCTCGATTGTTTGTATCCTTGCCACACTTTATGGCTTGTCTTATCGTGCTCCCCAATGTGCATTTAATTCACACTTTCTGAAAATAACTACCACTTGTTAAGTGTTAATACCATTATTAATAACGAGCTTCTCGAGACAACTTCCCATAAATTTTAATATTAATCCTCATTAAAAGTCAATAATTACATGAGGATTAAAATGAATGTGATGGGTGCATTTGATGAAGTCTTTATGAAGTCTACATGAAGCATTGAATGTGTGGTTATGGAACCCAAAGTTGATCAAGGAGTGAGAACATGAAGGATAGTGCAAATGCATGTAACACACTCATAGATGGATAGTCCTTGTCGTGTCGTTTCTAATGGTAGCTGGTATGCCACATGGTTCCTCACAGTTAGGGAGATATTCCCTCATGAAGTTGGAAGCCTTGAAGAATGGTTAAGAAGCCCCTAATTGGTTGCAAGTCATTAATGAAAGGGTAAAGTGGATGTAACAAGAAAGTACTAGATGCCCTAATATTAAGAAGAGAGGTTACTAAGAAAAAGTATAAATACACCTCAAGGAGTATTTCATAAGGATATACACACATTCATTGAATATATATCTTGTGAGAATATTTTGGTCTATTGGCGAATCTGAGGTCACCTCCGAGGCAATGAAGAAAGTGCGAAGGAAGAGTGAAAGTTTTGGAGTTGCAGAGAGTAAGGGTTTTTCTGTAACCCTAATTAAATAGGCCCTTGTGGGTCAGCTTGAGGGTATCATGCAAGGCACCTCCACAAGTTGTCTAGGGATCATCACGCAAGGCCCTGCTAGATAATAGTCTTAGTCCTGCGAGGACAAGACATAAGAGGGAAAATATGTTATTTATAGGTTAATGAGGAATGAGGTAAAGCTATAAGTCTATATATCATGATCATAGGCACCAGGTTAGTAACAAATGTAAAGGTAATTTATTCTATGTGTTATGAGGTTGCATCTCGGTGATATTGTGGAACATGTTTGAGGCATGTCCTTGTAAGTTTTGGTATAATCCTTAAGGCACATCTTGGATGTATGGTACATGCTGGTTGAGGTATATTTGTTAAGGTTAATTATTGGTACATATCTTGGATATGTTGCCACATGGTTATGTTAATTGGTTGAGGCATATCATGAGTGATATGACACATGTTTGAGGTACATGGTCTATGGATGATTGGCATGTTGTTTGATTTATATGGTTGATGATATGGTGCATGGTTAGAGGCACTTGTTGGTGATCTTAGTACATGCTTTGGTACTTTGTTGAGGCACTTCATTGATGATATCTTATGGTACATGGTGTATGGGATGATTGAGACATATCATAAGTGATATGGTATATGATTGAGGCACATCTCATGGTACATGGTTGATGGAATGGTATAAGTTTGATGCATGATATGGTACATGGTTGATACATGGTATGGTATATTTTTTCATGCATGATTGATGCATGGTTTGGTACATGGTACAGGTATTTATGTACATGGTTGATACATTATATGGTTTAGGTTTGGCACATTTTATGGTACAAGTTCAGTACATGGTTGAGATATATATATTGTGATGATATGTTTGTGATATTGGTAAATGCTTGGTAGAGCCATGTTTTGGTGATATTTGAGCATTTGGTTGAGAGGTGTTCTTGGTGATCGGGGATCTGGTTTTGTATCAATGAAAATGATAGGTTGGTGAAAGTGGCAGGTTGATGATCAATGACAGGTTGGATACAGTGACAGGTTGACAGTGATAGGTTGGATACAGTGACAGGTTGGATACAATGATAGGTTGATAGTGATAGGTTGATAGTGTCAGGATGGATACAGTGACAGGTTGGATATAGTGACAGGTCGACAGTAGCAGTGATTGTGGTAGTGATAGTTTTATCTACACTTATATTTCATGGCGACAGGATGAGGCAAGGAAAGGGGTTGTAGCCTCCTTTCAATTGGTGTCGAAGAACACAAGGAGTTGGAGATTTCTTCAGGTTGGAGCTTGAGAATCAGGGGGTTGTAGCCTCCTTTTGGTTGGAGCTAAATAATTCAGGGAGTTGTATCTTCTTTCAAGTTGGAGCCTATAAATAGGGGGTTGTAGCCTGCTTCCAGTTGTAGCTATAGAATTGGGAAGTTGGTGCTTCCAATAAATGTATTCTTGAAAATATATAAGAAAGTGTTCTGTGGTTTTCTCCCATTTTTGTTTCCATGTAAATTTTGGTGTATTGTGTATATGATTTGATATTATACTGCTTATTGTTATAAGCTCATGATAAATTGAATGCAATCATAAATGATATACTGTTGATAAATTTGAAGATTATATATTGTGTTTAAAACTGGTAAAAAGTTCTCATACTTATTCACCCCCCTCATTATTCCAACAATTGGAATAAGAGCCAGTTCCTTCAAGGAATTAATTTAACGACTCGAAGTTAGATCATGGAGTACATTGAGATTGGAGTACCATAGTTTGATGGTAAAAATGGCCAGAGATATGAAATGTGGAGCATAAAAATGAAAGAATTTC
The DNA here is from genome assembly GCA_009831015.1 of Picea engelmannii. Classification (NCBI taxonomy): domain Eukaryota; kingdom Viridiplantae; phylum Streptophyta; class Pinopsida; order Pinales; family Pinaceae; genus Picea; species Picea engelmannii. The sequence goes on from ML779402.1 coordinate 86,887, forward strand.
TAGGTGCACGAGGATTTGATGTTTGGCAACGAGTTGTGACAGGATACACCACTGCAAATAAACCAAATAATGCATCCAAGAAGGAATTGAAAAGAAACAACAAAATAGCAATGGATTTCATCTGGGAAGGATTACCTGATCCATTAAGAGAGAAAGTTGGAAAATGTTCATCAGCTAAAGAACTTTGGGATAAGGTGCATGAAATCTACTCCACAGGATATCATAACATCACAAATCTAGATAATATTAAAGAAGATGCAGGAACAAAACAAGAAGAATGATGCTCATCATGTTGGATAGATTCATAAGAAGAAGACCATGAAGAAGGCATAGTAGATCTTGAAGAAGAATTAATCAGTGCTTTAGATGACCGATGAAATAAAGGAAGAAAAACTAGTCTCTTGAGGAACAATTAGTCAAGAATAATTCTCAAGAAAGTTTTGAAGAATTCCAACATATGATTACAAACCTAAAATTCCAAGTAGAAGAAGACAAAAGGATTAATGAAGCATGCAAAAGTCATTTATAAGAAAATCAATTTTTGGAAGTTGAAATAGTAGCACAAAGAAAGAAAGTAGAGAAGAGAGAACTTATTTTGACTAGCCATCACAAGGAAATATTTGATAACTTAAATAATCTTGAAGTAGAATTCAGTCAAAAGGAAAAAAGACTTGAAGAAGAAATTGTCTCCTTGAAGACCCAACTTGAATAAGCAAAGAGAACGAAAGAAGTCATAAATATTTAGATGATAAGAAATAAGAAGATGTTGAGAATACTGAAGAATAAGTTGTCACATTGAGAGTTAAAATAGTCAAGCTCAACAAGAATGTTGAATATAGATAAACATCCACATCATCAGTAAAGAAAGTTGAAGAGAATCACTCCAGGTTGCTAGAAAGGAAGAATGAAGAAAAGGGTAAGAGTTATGAAGAAGTACTCAAAGGAAGGAATCATGGTCAATAAGAATCAAATAAGAATGAGTATAATATAGATACATCTTCAATAATACCTTCCACATTCAAGCAACAAAGAAGCTTCAATCATGATGAAGGAATCTATAGAAGAGAATATCGTGATCAATCGAGGAAGGAATTTAGAAGGAATACACCGTAAAGAATATCATTCACTCCCAGGTATGAAATTTTATGATCCAGGTGGATATTGGTGGCCACCCACCTATTCCAACTGGCTCCTCTTGTCTGTTTTTGTTCAACACGTTCTTATGTAATTCTTTGTAATTGTGGGTTCTACACTTCTGGGGATGTCTGAAGCCCCACACATCCTCTAGGTGGATATTGGTGGCCTCTTTCTTAATCCAACTTGATTATTTTGTATGTTTTCATGTCAGCACATCTTGTTGTATTTCCAAGGCCGTTTTGGGGCCCTAAACGTTGTTTTTTTGGCTTTCCACAGTCAAACCATAAACAACGTTAGAGTTTGATGGAAAAATGTGTAGTTCTCTGAAAGACCTTTCCAACGGGCTATCATGTGCCTAAAACAGAGGTCGTATGAAAAAGTTACGACCCTGGGAAGTTGAGGTACCAACTTACACCAACTTACCCATAGGGGCCCACATGACTTTTGGCGTTTCACCTTCTAGGGTTAGGTTTTTGGATGTCTAGGGTTTTGTCATTCATGAGTAATATCAAAAAGGCCTCTGGAGCCTCATTGTAATCTATTTTTCTCAGACGGATGCGCGTAGCAGCAACATCTCTTCTCAGAGATAGATACCACCATTTGAGAAAGTGTTTCAATTATGTCGTTTTATAGTTTCAACCTATTTCATTATTAAATAGAAAATATTGTTCATTGGGTATCTGTGTTATTCTTCATATCTTTGTGTTTATTGTATTCAGTCTATTGATCATTTCGTTTCGCTACTAAATCTGGATCAGTGGTATCAGAGTGATCTTCTTTTCATTTATTTTTCTTTGTGCATGTCCCCGACAAGATTTGGGTATAAGAAGTTGGGACTCGAACCAATCAAACCATTACAAGATCAATTGCGCCGAGCCCGAAAACAACCCATGGGGACAAAAGGAAAGATGATAAAGCAGGAGATCCTATTAAAATGTTGCTCAAGGAAGCCCTCGCACGATAAAGGAACGAAATGATGGACAACTTTACGCAAATACTTTGATGACTTCCCACAGGAGAAGAATCTTCATCAAGTGGCCATGCAACCCCCTTCAAGGTACAAGTAAATTTTGATATTCCATTATTTGAAGGACTGATAGATGCAAATGCTCTAGATAAATGGTTGAATCTGCTTGAAGGTTATTTTTCGGTCTATATTGTTTTTAATAGGGAAAATATCACTTTTTCACTCCTCAAGGATGTTCCCCACGTTAAAGACCGGTGGGATACTTATTCTGAGCAAAGGGCTGTGGAGGAATTTGCAATGTTTGTGGTGGCCCCTACATGGGATTCCTTTTAGGACGCCATTAAATAACAATACTACCCTGTTGGAAGCTATGAGGACCAACACACCAAATGGACTACCCTACGTCAAGAAAGGGACCAAACAGTACCAGATTTCACCAATATTTTCCATACCCTACGCACCAAATTGGGTATCAAAGACTCTGAGCGTCATTTGGTTCTCAACTACAACGGTTGTTTGCATAGATACATTCAAACAAAAATGGAGTTTCTAGAAATCGCCTCATGGGGCACATCTTATAGATACGTTGTCAAGATTGAGAATAAATTTAAACAGAAAAGGAGAGATTTTGGATCTGCAAACCCCTCACAGCTAAAGCAGGTCAAAGGAAGCCCCAACCCACATAGAAAGGGACCAAGTTGAGATGGCCTCCCTCAAGAAAACCAATCCAAGATACAACACAAGAAGGGCAATGAGAAGGCGAAGAAGGACATGGGAAAATGGTGTGAGTGCCATAAAATCCCTTGGCACAACAACGAAGAATGTCGCTCCAAGCATTCCCTCATGGCCGAAGTGAAGGCTTTTGATTCAGGGGTTGATTATGATTTTGAATCAAATCTTGAAGGAGGGAAGCAGATTATCGATGCTAAACCCAGTTCCATTGTCACTACCACCAAAGTCCGACCAAGCGAACCAGAAGAACCAGAGGAAGGGGAACGCCTCTTTCACTCGTAGACGTGGGTAAAGGGGGCTCTACTTCATTTCATTGTTGATAGCGGTAGCCAAAAGAACCTGATTTCATCAGAGGTCATCAAAGGGTTGGACCTGGCAACGACACTATACCTGCAACCCTACACCATCGGCTGGCTTCGCCAAGGAAGAGATCTTTGTGTTAGCCAACAGTGTCGTCTTCCCTATGACATTAAGCCTTTCAAATATGAGGTACTGTGTGATATTTCTCCCCTTGAATTTTGTGATGTTCTTTTAGGACAACCATATTTGTGGAAGCATCATGTTGTGTATGAGTCTAGACCCCACAGTGTTATTATTACTTTGGGTAAACAATTGTACATGATACCAAAGGTAGTGTCACATACTCTTATTTCTTTAATCTCTTCTAAGCAATGCAGTAAGGTCATCTCATAGACTGAGAAGTTCATCTTCTTTGTGATCCATGCTCACAATAAGTAGAAGGTCGTCGCCACATCCGTGGCCTCTAAACAGAGCCTCTCTTTGTAGTAGAAGAAATTAGACGGGATCGTGGAAGATTATAGAGACATATTCTTCTCACCTATAGGGGTACCGACACACTGACAAGTCAAGCATCCAATTGATCTAACCCTGGATAGACCTCTACCTAATGGACCAGTCTATCATTGCTTGCTGATGGAAAATGATGAAATCGAGTGACAGATCAAAGAGTTTCTCCAAAAGGGGCACATGATACCCATCTCCTCCCCTTGCGGAAGCCAATGTTACTGGTGCATAAGAAGGATAGGATGTGGCGACTCTGCATTGATTACAAAGCCTTAAGCAAAGTCACAGTGAGGAACTGGTACCCCATTCCCAGGATTGATGACCTTCTTGACCAACTCAAGGGGGAAAAGTTCTTCAACAAGATTGACCTAAAGTCTGGCTACCACCAGGTTCCCATCAAACCAACTGATGTATGGAAGACAACCTTCAAATCTAAATAATGTCTCTTTGAATGGCTAGTCATGCCCTTTGGCTTAACAAATTCACCAACCACTTTCATGAGATTAATGGATGATGCATTGAGACCCTTCACCAACTCCTTTGTGGTGGTATATTTGGATGACATTCTCATCTTAAATAGGACATGGGAGGAGAACATGTGGCATATTCAACAGGTTTTTAGCACTTTGCGCCAACATAAGATATATGCCAACTTGGAAAAATGATCTTTTGGAATGAACATGGTCCAATACTTAGGCTACATTGTTGATGAGCATGGGGTGCATGTTGATCCAACTAATATCCAATTCATTTGTGACTGGTCAACCTCGACCACACTGACCAATCTTCAGAGCTTCTTGGGACTAGCCAACTTCTATCGACAGTTCGTGTCGGGATTCTCCCATATTGCATGGTCCCTCAACCAGGTGACCAAGGGTGGTAGTAGGGACAAGTTTGTCAGGGAGAAGGAGAAGCAACGAGCATTCAATGATCTAAAGAATCACTTGTGCTCAACTCCAATACTCTCCTTTCCTGATTTGAAGAAACCATTCAAGATTGAGATTGATGCATCTGACTATGTTGTGAGCGCAGTTCTCACTCAACACATGCATCTGATGGCATACCATAGTGAGACACTGTTTATAAATACCCCACCTATGACAAGGAAATGTATTCCATTGTACAAGCCTGTCGTCAATGGAAACATTACATTCTAGGAAAAGAGACAATCATACACACTGATCACAAGCCTCTGTAGTTCATACAAACACAGGGGAAATTGTTGAACGACCACCATCAGAAGTGGTCCACCTACCTGGAGAAGTTCCATCTCAACATCAAGTATAAGACAAGTATCTCCAATCGTGTCACTGAATATCTCAGTCGGCCTCCTATGGATGCACTCACCATTGTGCTCCACTCATGTGGACATGAAGCATCTAAGTGCCCCCTACTTTATCAGCAAGATCCAGAGTTCACCACCACCTATCAGCTATTAGGTACAGGTACAAATGTCACCGATTTTCACATTCTGGACGAACTCTTATCCCACCTGGGCCATCTCTGTGTTCCTACAAGAGATCATGCAAAGATGATTTGGGAATCCCTCTACAGTCGGGTGGCAGGACATCTCGGCATGGAGAAAAATATTGCCATTCTTCAGAAACATTTTTATTGGCCAAAACTTCGACAGGACGTCAGCAAGTATATCATATCTTGCACTGCCTATGCCATTGCCAAGCCAATCATCAAGAAGCAAGGATTATACACCCCTCTTCCTATTCCCTAAAAGCCTTGGGAATCCATCTCAATGGATTACATATCTGGATTGTCGTCCACCAAGTAAGGAAATGACTGTGTATTTGTGGTCATTGATCGATTTTCAAATATGGCTATCCTCACATCTTACAAGAAGAATATCACAACGACAGATACTACCAAGCTCTTATTCAAATGAGTGTGGGTCAACTTTGGGATACCACAGACCATCATCTTCGACTGAGACAATAGGTTCCTCATCACATTTTCGTCGAGTCTCTAGTCTCTGTTGGACACCAAGCTCACAAAATCCACTACTTTCCACCCCCAAACCAACGACCAAACAGAGGTTGTCAATCATATGATTGTGCACATCCTACACATGTATAATTCTAAGCATCGATGTACATGGGACAAGAGTCACCCCTATGTTCAACACAGTTACAATAGGGATCTCCATTGCTCCACCGACCATAGACCATTTCAGGTGGGTCTGGGATTCCAAACCTTGGGACCCATTGATGTTGCACTTCCTCTTTCCATCACACAGACATACTCTTCCCATGATCAATATGCGATCGACAAATCCACCAAATTCATTGAGCAGATTCATCACATCCACCAACAGGTCCAGGAGATTTCGTAGAAATCCAATGCGAAGTACAAGCAGCGCCATGATCAACACAGGGTACCACACTAGTTTTAGGTTGGCGAAAAAGTTTGGTTACATTTGCAGAAGGAGCATCTCACAAGGCCCCATTGGAAGCTTTGCCCACTTCACTATGGGACTTACACTATCACCAAGGATTTGGGTAGCAATTCTTTTGAGCTCAACACTCCACCCTTCCTTGGCCTGCATCCAGTGTTCAATGTGGACCTCCTTTGGCCATATTTTCCACCATTATTGGGCACCTCCAATATCGCAGAACAAATGAAACCAACATAGCTCAACCCTGACAGCATGGAACAAGCCTCCACTGATCAGATAATGGACACACAGGTCAAGGGCACTTTCCAGCAGAGAATCCAACTTTATTGAGTTATCAAGGTAGGGAAACTCCTACACCAAGGCAAGTGGCTCACCCGAGGCCAAATCCATCATAATTTTCCTCACCTAATGGGGGAACTCAATGTAATGGATACCATTGGTTCCTAAGGGGGGAGGATTGATCCAGGTGGATATTGGTGGCCACCCACCTGTTCCAACTAGCTCCTCTTGTTCATTTTTGTTCAAAACATTCTTCTGTACTTCTTTATAATTATGGGGTCTACACTTATAGGGTTTTATAAATCCCCACACATCCTCCAGGTAGATACTAGTGGCCTCTCGCCTAATCCAACTGACTTATTTTGTATGTTTTCATGTCATCACATCTTGTTCTACTTCCAGGGCTGTTTTGGGGCCCTAAACGTTGTTTTTTGGCTCGCCACAGTGAAATTGTAGACAAAGTCAGAGTTTGATGACAAAATGTGTAGTTCTCTGAAAGACCTTTCCAACGGGCTATCACGTGCCTAAAACAAAGGTCGTATGCAAAATTTACAACCCTCGGAAGTTGAGGTACCAACTTACACCAACTTACCCATAGGGGCCCACATGAATTTTGGTGTTTCACCTTCTAGGGTTAGGTTTTTGGATGTCTAGGGTTTTTAAATTCATGAGTAATATCAAAAATTCCTATGGAGCCTCATTGTAATCCATTTTGCTGAGACAGATGCACGTAGCATCCACATATCTTCTCAAAGATAGCTACCACCATTCGAGCAAGTGTTTCAGTTCTGCAGTTTTACAGTTTCATCCCATTTCATTATTCAATAGAAGATATTGTTCACTGGATATCTGTGTTATTCTTCATATCCTTGTGTTTATTGTATTCAATTTGTTAATCAGTTCGTTCCTCTCCTAAATCCGGATCAAAAGAAAACCAAAAAACACCCACTAACTTCTTGCAATAACACACCATAATTTGCCACAAAATTTTGAAAATTCATAGTATAGAGACCAGGAGAAACCTTCAATATCATAGAATTCATTGTAAAATCCCCCAAGAACCCTTTATCTTGTAGAAACAAGCTAGGCCTTGAGCTTCCCAAGCTATCCAACAAATTATCCTCCGATAGACCAAGAAGCAAGGTATCCAACAAGGCTTTCTCCTCTCCATAGATAACTGTATAATCATTTGATGGATGGGTAATAACATCATGATGTACCTTCAAATCCATAGCTGGATAAATTCCCACAAGTTGGCCATGAAAATTCTAGGTATTTTTGGCGTCTCCTCCTTGTTTTGGCATTCTATTCTCTATTGTCCCATCTGCACCATATTCAAACATAATAACCATGCTCCTCGGCTACTTCAGATCCATCGAATTGGGAACAAATTTGTACCCGGAGCATAAAATCTCTTGGCTGTTGCGATTCTATCCATGAGCCAAGATGGTTTTCCCAATAGACTTGATCATTGCTATAATGCTCTTTAAATGCCCGACATGAGCTAGAATTTTGTGATGCATGCAACCTCCACGCGGATGAATGAGACATTCCACATGTTCGAGGTGAGCCCTACTCCAAGGCCAGATCATGACTATGGGGGATTTACCACACACTCTACTCCATCCACCCCCATTAGGCCAAGGGATAATCCTATAGCCTTGTTCTCCATTGCATCAACTTTAGCATTATGGTGACGGTATATATGGAATAATTGAACCTTGTATTTATGCTAGGAAATCCTTATACACTTCACCAAATTTTTCAATCCTATGTCTTTCAAAGAAGAACCGGTAACAAAATAATGAATTGTGTTTTTAGAATCTCCTATTATGTTCAAAATGGAAATTTTCCTTTGCTTTGCCAATTGTACTCCAAGGAGTAGAGCATATGTTTCATCCTTGTTATTAGAATTTATCCCTAAATTCCAATAAAATTCATGTTCTCGATTTCGTTTAGGGTCAAAAAGTTACCCTCCAACACCTGCCTCCAGTCGATTTCCTTTTGATGTCGCATCAAAACATAAGGTATAGTTGAATTGCGAGGAAATCCAAGACTAAAATCCAAAGAGAGTGAATGAAGTTGCTAGCCTGATATTTGATAGGATTTAACTCGAATTATGTAGGATATATTGATCCGAGTCATCCATAATTCCTCTGTTGATTCGAGTGTCTCTGACTCATCCAGCCTGATTCTTTTGGAGTTGAAGAATTTTTCCAGTAGCCCCAAATCATTTGCAGCCACAGAGCTTGGGAAAGAGCACTTATTTTTTAATATAGATCTATTTATGGCTAGCCCAAATTTCCAACATACATATTTAGGAAAATCCTTCCACGCTCTTTGAAACAGAGACTTCCCATGAAAGGATCCTTGATAATAATTTACCCACTTACCCAACATAGTTTTGTAATTGGATGGCCATGCAATTTTATGCCACAATTCTTCATATACTTATTTACAAACCTGATTGGAAAAATCACACTCCAAGAATAAATGATGGGATGTCTTCTAAATTTTTTCACACAGTGCACAATGAAAGGGTCCCTAAAACCCTCTTTTAGTCATATTTTCCCAGTCAGAAGATTTCCTTGAGCTAGAGTCCAACTAAAAATATTTATTTTTGGAAGCCCATCATTATTCCATATATTCTTCCCCAGAGAGGATTTTTCTGGGGTATTGGTCTGCATTAATAAAGCCTTATATCTTTCCTTGACAGAGTATCCATATGCTCCCCAACTTCTATGATCTTGAGACTGTAAATGTACTGGTGCGACTTGTTATCGCTCAATTTGTAGTCTAGGTCAAGTAGTTTGAAGGTATGGGCCAAACTGGCGTAACATGAGCTTCCCCACCCAATGTCACCTCGATGGGGGGCTCTTTCTATTTAGGGTGGCTAATCCCAAGGGAGATGTCCCTAGTAATCTGGGGTATTGAAGGGAAAATGATCAAGATATTAAGGCTGAAAGGTCAAAATAGGTTTCCTCCTTCACAGATTATTGCCAAGAAAAGATAGTCAAAAGAAGGTATTCCACAAAGTATGGCACCTGTTTGCGAGACAAGACAATAATAAAGCTAAAATATGCCACAGTGGTTAGTACTTCAATTGTAAATGACTATCAATATGGAATACATATGAGCAATAAATTAAAGTAATTATTGACAAAGTCAATGATTGCAATAAAGACTATGGCTTAAAATATTACTTCAATAAATACAGAATGATACTAGCATTCAATGTACGATATCAATCCTTGAATTATCACAATGCATTAAATATCACAAATATGCTCATATATATATTGTTGCTGTGTCAAGCCTGCTAAGGGTGACGTCAGCCTAGTTCTAGGTTAGTTTTGCTAGACTATGAGATGAACGTTTTGCTAATTAGGCCAATGAAAATAACCAATACTTCAAAGTCTATCAATGGATGACGATGCCACAACGTTTTATGC
>ML779402.1:96714-116071 GCA_009831015.1 Picea engelmannii
GGATACACAATATTTTTTTTTAAATAATATTTGAAAATTGAATTAGTTTTTAAAAATTAAATGTAAATTTGGTACATTAAATGACATTAATATATATTTTAAAATATTGTTAAGAAGATAAAACAATTTCCTACACATTGTTTGTTTTACTCCTATCAAATTTAACATGATGTATATGAGTTTTTAGAAATTCAATTTAAAAAATATGTAAAACTTCAAATTTTTATGATCACATTTTCACTAAAAAGTAGAAAACATCTTCAAAGTCACCCATAATTAATGGCATTTCTACCCTTCCTATGAATAAGTGTCATAAGGTTACGAAAACCAAGTTAGTAGCCCACCCATTGCAAATGATTAGTTCACTAAAAGGGGTCATCCTAAAAAGTTGATTTCCCTATGATTTCATTTCAAAATGTTCATAGTTTCTTTTGTATTTAAGTCTTTTATTAGAAAATTATTCTATACATAAATGGTTTAGATTATAATTTTAAGTTGAAATACTAGTATCTTTCTTAGCTTAGGACTCTTCCTTCAAGGGAGTCCCATTGATCCACAAATGTGAAAAATTGTGTGTAACTTTTCTTGTATATTCTTCTTAATTCTCCCCCATACTAAGAAAAAATGAAAGATTTTCATGGGTTCCTAATGCATTTACCTAGCCTTGCCAAACTTCCACGGCTCGCAGAATGTACAATTGACTTCCATGACCCGCATAATGAATCTATACATAGAATATTTAAAAGAAAATATTTGATCGCGGGTGTGGGACATTACCTAGTCTTTTTGGTCCACCCCGCTACCCTACCATTCACTCACCCCGCTACCCCGTTGCGTTGTGATCTCACCACCTCGCCACGCCATGATCTCACTACCCCATCGTTCACTTACCCCATGATCTTGTTTCCCCTTTTTTTTCGCCATCTCGATTGTTTGTATCCTTGCCACACTTTATGGCTTGTCTTATCACGCTCCCCAATGTGCATTTAATTCATACTTTCCGAAAATAACTACCACTTGTTAAGTGTTAATACCATTATTAATAACGAGCTTCTCGAGACAACTTCCCATAAATTTTAATATTAATCCTCATTAAAAATCCTTGACTTAAGAGCCCCAGAATGTCTTCAGTTAAACATGTGTATTTTGATAATATTATTTTGAGAAGAGTTATTCATTAATCTGTCACATTGGTTAAGTATGACAGCTCGAAGAAAGGAATAGTTATGCGAAGATACTATCAACCACCTAGGACAAGAAGACCGAATATTTCAGTGGTCGCAAGGATACATATATTACTTTTCATTACCACCCTTGGAAAACAGTTCAAACAAGATTTAGACATATGGAATTGCATTGGCAGGCTGTGTTCCAGAAGTTTACGATTTTAAGGAGCTAATTTCGTGGTGCATTGACAAATTTGATAAGAATAAGAGAATTATAAGGTAGCAATTTCTTTCAATTATATTTATATTACCTATTGCTTTAGATTTTCTAGAGATGTTGTTAGCCCAAAATCATTTAGGTTCTCTTTTCATAGTTCTTGAAATTGAGTCTTGACTTTTTATTAGATTTTCATGTATTTACATTTTTATTAAGGACTTATAATATTTAATATTACTAACTCTATTAGAATCATTAGGGAAAATTATAATTTATATATTCTTGAAATTTTATATTCTAGATCATACCAAGCATTTGAAATATTAGCGAAGATATGAAGTTTTTGAGAATATTTTTATACATAAAAAGAAGATTTGAAATGAATCTTTTTAAAATAAACTCTCATGTTGTTTTTCATATCATAATTGAACAATCCTATAAATCCTTCATAAAATTGGGAATATTTTATATTATTGAATAGAAATTTATTATTGAAGCAAGGCCATGAATACAATTACCATGAAAAAAGTTATGTTCCTTAGATATGTAAATATAATCCCATACAAAATATCTAAGAACAATAAGATAAAAATCCACACTTTATCAATATGAAAATGTTTAAGGTAGGGAAACACATTACAATTGATCATTTTATGGAAATAATCCATTCCTATTCGTTTGCATCTTCGAGAGGGAAACCTCCTAATGAGCTAAGGTCCAAACACAATAATCTTTAACAATGCTTCATTACCTTTCTTACACTTGTTTATGTTGTAGTTTGGACATTTGGTTGTCACTGATGTCAACCCTTGGAGCATTTGAGATACCCCATAGTTGTGATTGATATTGATGGTAAGTTAGTTTTCATTGATATTAATAAGACTAGTTGATGTCAACACATGTGATGGGTGCATTTGATGAAGTCTTTATGAAGTCTACATGAAGCATCAAAGGTGTGGTTATGGAAACCAAAGTTTATCAAGGAATGAGAACATGAAGTATAGTGAAAATGCATGTAACCCACTCATAGATGGATAGACCTTGTCATGTCGTTTCTAATGGTAGGTGGTATGCCACATGGTTCCTCACGGTTAGGGAGATATGCCCTCATCAATTTGGAAGCCCTGAAGAATGGTTAAGAAGCCCCTAATTAGTTGCAAGTCATTAATGAAAGGGTAAAGTGGATGTAACAAGAAAGTACTAGATGCCCTAATATTAAGAAGAGAGGTTACTAAGAAAAAGTATAAATACACCTCAGGGAGTCTTTCATAAGGATATACACACATTCATTGAATATATATCTTGTGAGAATATTTTGGTCTATTGGCGAATCTGAGGTCACCTCCGAGGAAACGAAGAAAGTGCGAAGGAAGAGTGAAAGTTTTGGAGTTGCAGAGAGTAAGGGTTTTTCTGTAACCATAATTAAATAGGCCCTTGTGGGTCAGCTTGAGGGTATCATGCAAGGCACCTCCACGGGTTGTCTAAGGATCATCACGCAAGGCCCTGCTAGATAATAGTCTTAGTCCCGCGAGGACAAGACAAAAGAGGGAAAATATGTTATTTATAGGTTAATGAGGACTGAGGTAAATCTATAAGTCTATATATCAGGATCATAGGCACGAGGTCAGTAATAGATGTAAAGGTAATTTATTCTATGTGTTATGAGGTTGCATCTTGGTGATATTGTGGAACATGTTTGAGGCATGTCCTTGTAAGTTTTGGTATAAGCCTTAAGGCACATCTTGGATGTATGGTACATGCTGGTTGGGGTATATTTGTTAAGGTTCATTATTGGTGCATATCTTGGATATGTTGCCACGTGGTTATGTTAATTGATTGAGGAATATCATGAGTGATATGACACATGTTTGAGGTACATGGTCTATGGATGATTGGCATGTTGTTTGATTTATATGGTTGATGATATGATGCATGGTTAGAGGCACTTGTTGGTGATCTTCGTACATGCTTTGGTACTTTGTTGAGGCACTTCATTGATGATATCTTATGGTACATGGTGTATGGGATGATTGAGACATATCATGAGTGATATGGTAAATGATTGAGGCACATCTCATGGTACATGGTTGATGGCATGGTACAAATTTGATGCATGATATGGTACATGGTTGATACATGGTATGGTATATTTTTTCATGCATGATTGATGCACGGTTTGGTACATGGTACATGTATTTATGTACATGGTTGATACATTGTATGGTTTAGGTTTGGCACATTTTATGGTACAAGTTCGGTACATGGTTGAGATATATATATTGTGATATTGGTAAATGCTTGGTACAGGCATGTTTTGGTGATATTTGAGCATTTGGTTGAGAGGTGTTCTTGGTGATCGGGGATCTGGTTTTGTATCAATGAAAATGATAGGTTGGTGAAAGTGACAGGTTGATGATCAATGACAGGTTGGATACAGTGACAGGTTGACAATGACAGGTTGAATACAATGATATGTTGACAGTGACAGGTTGGATACAGTGATACGTTGGATACAATGATAGGTTGATAGTGATAGGTTGATAGTGACAGGATGGATACAGTGACAGGTTGGATATAGTGACATGTTGACAATGACAGGTCGACAGTAGCAGTGATTGTGGTAGTGACAGTTTTATCTACACTTATATTTCATGGCGACAGGATGGGGCAAGGAAAGGGGTTGTAGCCTCCTTTCAATTGGTGTCGAAGAACACAAAGAGTTGGAGATTCCTTCAGGTTGGAGCTTGAGAATCAGGGGGTTGTAGCCTCTTTATGGTTGGAGCTAAATAATTTAGGGAGTTGTATCTTCTTTCAAGTTGGAGCCTGTAAATAGGGGGTTGTAGCCTGCTTCCAGTTGTAGCCATAGAATTGGGAAGTTGGTGCTTCCAATAAATGTATTCTTGAAAATATATAAGAAAGTGTTTCGTGGTTTTTTCCCATTTTTGTTTCCATGTAAATTCTGGTGTATTGTGTATATGATGTGATATTATACTGCTTATTGTTAGAAGCTCATGATACATTGAATGCAATCATAAATGATATACTGTTGATAAATTTGAAGATTATATATTGTGTTTAAAACTGGTAAAAAGTTCTCATACTTATTCACCCCCCTCATTATTCCAACAATTGGAATTAGAGCCAGTTCCTTCAAGGAATTAATTTAACGACTCAAAGTTAGATCATGGAGTACATTGAGATTGGAGTACCATAGTTTGATGGTAAAAAATGGCCAGAGATATGAAATGTGGAGCATTAAAATGAAATAATTTCTAGGTGCACAAGGATTTGATGTTTGGAAACGAGTTGTGACAGGATACACCACTACAAATAAACCAAATAATGCATCCAAGAAGGAATTGAAAAGAAACAACAAAATATCAATGAATTTCATCTAGGAAGGATTACCTGATCCAGTAAGAGTGGAAGTTGGAAAATGTTCATCAGCTAAAGAACTTTGGGATAAGGTGCATGAAATATTCTCCACGGGATATCATAAGATCACAAATCTAGATAATATTAAAGAAGATGCAGGAACAAAACAAGAAGAATGATGCTCATCATGTTGGATAGATTCAGAAGAAGAAGACCATGAAGAAGGCATTGTAGATCTTGAAGAAGAATTAATCAGTGCTTTAGACGACCGATGAAAGAAAGGAAGAAAAACTAGTCTCTTGAGGAACAATTAGTCAAGAATAATTCTCAAGAAAGTTTTGAAGAATTCCAACATATGATTACAAACCTAAAATTCCAAGTAGAAGAAGCCAAAAGGATTAATGAAGCATGCAAAAGTCATTTATAAGAAAATCAATTTTTGGAAGCCGAAATAGTAGCACAAAGAAAGGAAGTAGAGAAGAGAGAAAATATTTTGACTAGCCATCACAAGGAAATATCTGATGACTTAAATAAGCTTGAAGTAGAATTAAGTCAATAGGAAAAAATACTTGAAGAAGAAATTGTCTCCTTGAAGACCCAACTTGAATAAGCAAAGAGAACAAAAGAAGTCACGGAGATTTAGATGATGAAGAAAGAAGAAGAGGTTGAGAATACTGAAGAATAAGTTGTCACATTGAGAGTTAAAATAGTCAAGCTTAGCAAGAACGTTGAATAGAGAGAAACATCCACATCATCAGTAAAGAAAGTTGAAGAGAATCACTCCAGGTTGCTAGAAAGGAAGAATGAAGAAAAGGGTAAGAGTTATGCTGAAGCACTCAAAGGAAGGAATCATGGTCAACAAGAATAAAAGAAGAATGAGTATAATAGAGATACATCTTCAATAATACCTTCCACATTCAAGCAACAAAGAAGCTTCAATCATGATGAAGGAATCTATAGAAGAGAATATCGTGATCAATCGAGGGAGGAATTTAGAAGGAATACACTGTAAAGAATATCATTCACTCCCAGGTATGAAAGTTTATGATCTGGGTGGATATTGGTGGCCACCCACCTATTCCAACTGGCTCCTCTTGTCCATTTTTGTTCAACACGTTCTTATGTACTTCTTTGTAATTGTGGGTTCTACACTTATGGGGCTGTCTGAAGCCCCACACATCCTCCAGGTGGATATTGGTGGCCTCTTTCTTAATCCAACTGGATTATTTTGTATGTTTTCATGTCAACACATCTTGTTGTACTTCTAGGGCCGTTTTGGGGCCGTAAACATTGTTTTTTTAGCTCGCCACAATAAAACTATAAACAAAGTTAGAGTTTGATAGAAAAATGTGTAGTTATCTGAAAGACCTTTCCAACGGGCTATCACGCGCCTAAAACATAGGTCGCATGAACAAGTTACGACCCTGGGAAGTTGAGGTACCAACTTACACCAACTTACCCATAGGCGCCCACATGACTTTTGGCGTTTCACCTTCTAGGGTTAGGTTTTTGGATGTCTAGGGTTTTGGCATTCATGAGTAATATCAAAAAGGCCTGTGGAGCCTCATTGTAATATATTCTGCTCAGACGGATGCGCGTAGCAGCCACATCTCTTCTCAGAGATAGATACCACCATTTGAGCAAGTGTTTCTGTTATGTAGTTTTACAGTTTAAACCTATTTCATTATTCAATAGAAAATATTGTTCACTGGGTATCTGTATTATTCTTCATATCTTTGTGTTTATTGTATTCAGTCTATTGACCATTTCGTTTCACCACTAAATCTGGATCAGTGGTATCAAAGTGATCTTCTCTTCATTTATTTTTATTTGTGCATGTCCCCGACAAGATTTGGGTATAAGAAGTTGGGACTAGAACCAATCAAACCATTACAATATCAATTGCGTCGAGCCCGAAAACAACCCATGGGGACAAAAGGAAAGATGATAGAGTAGGAGATCCTATTAAAATTTTGCTCGAGGAAGCCCTCGCACGACAAAGGAACGAAATGATGGACAACTTCGCGCAAATACTTCGATGACTGCCCACAGGAGAAGCATCTTCATCAAGTGGCCATGCAACCCCCTTCAAGGTACAAGTAAATTTTGATATTCCATTATTTGAAGGACTGATAGATGCAGATGCTATAGATAAATGGTTGAATCTGCTTGAAGGTTATGTTTCGGTCCATAATTTTTTCGATAGGGAAAAGATCACGTTTTCACTCCTCAAGGATGTTCCCCATGTTAAAGACTGGTGGGATACTTATTCTGAGAAAAGGGCTGTGGAGGAATTTGCAATGCTTGTGGTGGCCCCTACATGGGATTCCTTTTAGGACGCCATTAAATAAAAATACTACCCTGTTGGAAGCTACGAGGACCAACACACCAAATGGACCACCCTACGTCAAGAAAGGGACCAAACAGTACCAGATTTCACCAATATTTTCCATACCCTACGCACCAAATTGGGTATCAAAGACTCTGAGCGTCATCTGGATCTCAACTACAACGGTTGTTTGCATAGATACATTCAAACAGAAATGGAGTTTCTGGACTTCGCCTCATTGGGCACGTCTTATAGATACATTGTCAAGATTGAGAATAAATTTAAGAAGAAAAGGAGAGATTTTGGATCTGCAAACCCCTCACAGCTAAAGCAGGTCAAAGGAATCCCCAACCCACATAGAAAGGGACCAAGTCGATATGGCCTCCCTCAAGAAAACCAGTCCAAGATGCAACACAAGAAGGGCAATGAGAAGGCGAAGAAGGACACGGGAAAATGGTGTGAGTACCATAAAATCCCTTGGCACAACAACGAAGAATGCCTCTCCAAGCATTCCCTCATGGCCAAAGTGAAGGCTTCCGAGTCAGGGGCTGATTATGATAAAAAATCAAATCTTGAAGGAGGGAAGCGGATTATCGATGCTAAACCCAGTGCCATTGTCGCTACCACCAAAGTCCGGCCAAGCGAACCAGAAGAACCAGAGGAAGGGGAACGCCTCTTTCACTCATAGATGTGGGTAAAGGGGGCTCCACTTTATTTCATTATCGATAGCAGTAGTCAAAAGAACCTGATTTCATCAGAGGTCGTCAAACAGATGGACCTGCCAACGACACTGTACCTGCAACCCTACACCATTGGCTGGATTCACCAAGGAAGAGATCTTTGTGTTAGCCAACAATGTGGTCTTCCCTATGACATTAAGCCTTTCAAATATGAGGTATTGTGTGATATCTCTCCCATTGAAGTTTGTGATGTTATTTTAGGACAACCATATTTGTGGAAGCGTCATGTTGTGTATGAGTCTAGACCCCACGGTGTTATTATTACTTTGGGTAGACAATTGTACAGGATACTAGAGGTAGTGTCACATACTCTTATTTCTTTAATCTCTGCTAAGCAATGCAGTAAGGTCATCTCATAGACTGGGAAGTTCATCTTCTTTGTGATCCGTGCTCACAATATGTAGAAGGTCGTCACCACATCCGTGGCCTCTACACAGAGCCTCTCTTTGTAGTAGAAGCAATTGGACGGGATCATGGAAGATTATAGAGACATATTCTCCTCACCTATAGGGGTACCGACACACTGACAAGTCAAGCATCCAATTGATCTGACCCCGGACATACCTCTACCTAATGGACCAATATATCGTTGCTTGCTGATGGAAAATGATGAAATCAAGTGACGGATCAAAGAGTTGCTCCAAAAGGGGCACATCAGACCCATCTCCTCCCCTTGCGGAAGCCAATGTTACTGGTGCAGAAGAAGGATAGGACATGGTGAATCTGCATTGATTACAAAGCCTTAAGCAAAGTCACAGTGAGGAACCGGTACGCTATTCCCAGGATTGATGACCTTCTTGACCAACTCAAGGGGGAAAAGTTCTTCAACAAGATTGACCTAAAGTCTGGCTAGGACCAGGTTCCCATCGAATCAAATGATGTATGGAAGACAACCTTCAAATCTAAATAAGGTCTCTTCGAATGGCTAGTCATGCCCTTTGTCTTAACAAATGCACCAACCACTTTCATGAGATTAATGGATGATGTATTGAGACCCTTCACCAACTCCTTTGTGGTGGTATATTTGGATGACATTCTCATCTTAAACAGGACGTGGGAGGAGAACATGTGGCATATTCAACAGGTTTTGAGCACTTTGCGGCAACACAAGATATATGCCAACTTGGAAAAATGATCTTTTGGAATGAACATGGTCCAATACTTGGGCTACATTGTTGATGAGCATGGGGTAAATGTTGATCTAGCTAATATCCAATTCATTCGTGACTGGTCAACCCCGACCACACTGACCGATCTTCAGATATTCTTGGGACTAGCCAACTTCTATCGATGGTTTGTGTTGGGATTCTCCCATATTGCATGGGCCCTCAGCTAGGTGACCAAGGGTGGTAGTAGGGCCAAGTTCATCAGGGAGAAGGAGAAGCAATGAGCATTCGATGATCTAAAGAATCGCTTGTGCTCAATTCCAGTACTCTCCTTTCCTGATTTGAGAGATTGATGCATCTGACTATGTTGTGGGCGTAGTTCTCATTCAACACAGGCATCCGATGGCATACCATAGTGAGACACTGTTCATAAATACCCCACCTATGAAAAGGAAATGTATTCCATTATACAAGCATGCCATCAATGGAAACATTACATTTTGGGAAAAGAGACGATCATACACATTGATCACAAGCCTCTGCAGTTCATACAGACACAGGGGAAATTGTTGAACGACCACCATCGGAAGTGGTCCACCTACCTGTAGAAGTTCCATATCAACATCAAGTATAAGACAAGTATCTCCAATCGTGTCGCTGACTACCTCAGTCGACTTCCTATGGCTACACTCACCATTGTGCTCCATTCATGTGGACATGAAGCATCTAAGTGGCCCCAACTTTATCAGCAAGATCCAGAGCTCGCCACCACCTATTAGCTATTGGGTATAGGTAAAAATGTCATCGATTTTCACATTCTGGATGAACTCTTATCCCACCTGGGCCATTTCTGTGTTCCTACAAGAGAGCATGCAAATATGATTTGGGAATCCCGCTACAGTCGGGTGGCAGGACATCTCGGCATGGAGAAAACTATTGTCGTTCTTCAGAAACATTTGTATTGGCCAAAACTTCGACAGGACGTCAACAAGTATATCATATCTTGCACTACCTATGCCATTGCCAAGCCAATCATCAAGAAGCAAGGCTTATACACCCCTCTTCCTATTCCCTAGAAGCCTTGGGAATCCATCTCAATGGATTACATATCTGGATTTTCATCCACCAAGCAAGGAAATGACTGTGTATTTGTGGTCATTGATCGATTTTCAAAGATGCCTATCCTCACATCCTGCAAGAAGAATATCACAACGACAGATACTGCCAAACTCTTCTTCGAATGAGTGTGGGTCCACTTTGGGATACCACAAACCATCATCTCTGACCGAGATAACAGGTTCCTCATCACATTTTCGTCGAGTCTCTGGTCTCTGTTGGACACCAAGCTCACAAAATCCACTACTTTCCACCCCCAAACCAATGACCAAACAGAGGTCGACAATCATATGATTGTGCACATCCTGCACATGTACAATTCTAAGCATCCACGTACATGGGACGAGATTCACCCCTATGTTCAACACAGTTACAATAGGGATCTCCATTTCTCCACTGACCATAGCCCATTTCAGGTGGGTCTGGGATTCCAACCCTTGGGACCCATTGATGTTGCACTTCCTCTTGCCACCACACACACAGACTCTTCCCATGATCAGTTTGCGATCGACAAAGCCACTAGATTCATTGAGCGGATTCATCACATCCACCAATAGGTCCAGGAGATTTTGTAGAAATCTAATGCTAAGTACAAGCAGCGCCATGATCAACACAGGGTACCACACCAGTTTTAGGTTGGTGACAAAGTTTGGTTACATTTGCAGAAGGAGCATCTCACAGGGCCCCATTGGAAGCTTCACCCACTTCGCTATGGGACTTACACTATCACCAAGGATTTGGGTAGCAATTCTTTTGAGCTCAACACTCCACCCTTCCTTGGTCTGCATATAGTGTTCAACGTCGACCTCCTTTGGCCATATTTTCCACCATTATTGGGCACCTCCAATATCGCAGAACAAATGACACCAACATAGCTCAACCTTGACAGCATGGAACAAGCCTCCACTGATCAGATAGTGGACACACAGGTCAAGGGCACTTTCCAGCAGAGAATCCAGCTTTATCGAGTTATCAAGGTAGGGAAACTCCTACACCAAGGCAAGTGGCTCACCCGAGGCCAAATCCATCAGAAGTTTCCTCACCTAATGGGGGAACTCAATGTAATGGATACCATTGCTTCCTAAGGGGGGAGGATTGATCCAAGTGGATATTGGTGGCCACCCATTTGTTCCAACTAGCTCCTCTTGTTCATTTTTGTTCATAACCTTCTTCTGTACTTCTTTATAATTGTGGGGTCTACACTTATAGGGTTTTCTAAATCCCCACACATCCTCCAGGTAGATACTGATGGCCTCTCACCTAATCCAACTGACTTATTTTGTATGTTTTCATGTCATCACATCTTATTCTACTTCCAGGGCCGTTTTGGGGCCCTAAACGTTTTTTTTTGGCTCGCCACAGTCAAACTGTAGACAAAGTCAGAGTTTGATGACAGAATGTGTAGTTCTCTGAAATAACTTTCCAACAGGCTATCACGCGCCTAAAACAAAGGTTGTATGCACAATTTACGACACTCGGAAGTTGAGGTACCAACTTACACCAACTTACCCATAGGGGCCCACATGAATTTTGGTGTTTCACCTTATAGGGTTAGGTTTTTGAATGTCTAGGGTTTTGAAATTCATGAGTAATATAAAAAATGCCTATGGAGCCTCATTGTAATCCATTCTGCTCAGACAGATGCACGTAGCATCCACATATCTTCTCAGAGATAGCTACCACCATTCGAGCAAGTGTTTTAGTTCTGCAGTTTTACAGTTTTAGCCCATTTCATTATTCAATAAAAGATATTGTTCACTGGATATCTGTGTTATTCTTCATATCCCTATGTTTATTGTATTCAATTTGTTAATCAGTTCATTCCGCTCCTAAATCCGGATCAAAAGAAAACCAAAAAATACCCACTAACTTCTTGCAATAACACACCATAATTTGCCACAAAATTTCAAAAATTCATAGTATAGAGACTAGGAGAAACCTTTAATATCATAGAATTCGTTGTAAAATCCCCCAAGAACCCTTTATCTTGTAGAAACGAGCCAGGCCTCGAGCTTCCCAAGCTATCCAACAAATTTTCCTCCGATAGACCAAGAAGGAAGGTATCCAACAAGGATTTCTCCTCTCCATAGATAACTGTATAATCATTTGATGGATGGGTAATAACATCATGATGTACCTTCAAATCCATATCTAGATAAATTCCCACAAGTTGGCCATGCAAATTCTAGGTATTTTTGGCGTCTCCTCCTTGTTTTGGTATTCTATTCTCTATTGTCCCATCTGCACCATATTCAAACATAATAACCATGCTCCTCGGCTACTTCAGATCCATCGAATTGGGAAAAAAATTGTACCCAGAGCATAAAATGTCTTGGCTGCTGCGATTCTATCCACGAGCCAAGATGGTTTTCCCAATAGACTTGATCATTGCTCTAATGCTCTTTAAATGCCCAACATGACCTAGAATTTTGTGATGCATGCAACCTCCACACGGATGAAAGAGACATTCCACATGTTCGAGGTGAGCCCTACTCCAAGGCTAGATCATGACTATGGGGGATTTACCACACACTCTACTCCATCCACCCCCATAAGACCAGGGGATAATCCTATAGCCTTGTTCTCCATTGCATCAACTTTAACATTGTGGTGATGGTATATATGGAATAATTGAACCTTGTATTTACGCTAGGAAATCCTTATACACTTCACCAATTTTTTCAATCCTATGTCTTTTGAAGAAGAACCGGTAAAAAAATAATGAATTGTGTTTTTAGAATCTCCTACTATGTTCAAAATGGAAATTTTCCTTTGCTTTGCCAATTGTACTCCAAGGAGTAGAGCATATGTTTCATCCTTGTTATTAGAAGTTATCCCTAAATTCCAATAAAATTCATGTTCTCGATTTTGTTTAGGGTCAAAAAGTAACCCTCCAGCACCTGCCTCCCCTCGATTTCCTTTTGATGCCCCATCAAAACATAAGGTATAGTTGAATTGTGAGGAAAGCCAAGACTAAAAATCTAAAGAGAGTGAATGAAGTTGCCAGCCTGATATTTGATAGGATTTAACTCGAATTATGTAGGATATATTTATTCGAGTCATCCATAATTCCTCTGTTGATTCGAGTGTCTGTGACTCATCCAACCTGATTCTTTTGGAGTTGAAGAAATTTTCCATTATCCCCAAAGCATGTACAGCCACAGAGCTTGGGAAAGAGTGCTTATTTTTTAATATAGATCTATTTATGGCTAGCCAAAGTTTCCAAAATACATATTTAGGAAAATCCTTCCACGCTCTTTGAAACAGAGACTTCCCATGAAAGGATCCCTGATAATAATTTACCCACTTACCCAACATAGTTTTGCAATTGGATGGCCATGCAATTTTATGGCACAATTCTTCATATACTTATTTCCAAACCTGCTTGGAAAAATCACACTCCAAGAATAAATGATGGGACGTCTTCTAAATTTTTTCACACAATGCACAATGAAAGGGTCCCTAAAACCCTCTTTTAGTCATATTTTTCCAGTAAGAAGCTTTCCTTGAGCTAGGGTCCAACTAAAAATATTTATTTTTGGAAGCCCATCATTATTCCATAAATTCTTCTCCAGAGAGGATTTTTCTGGGGTATTGGTCTGCATTAATAGAGCCTTATATCCTTCCTTGACAGAGTATCCATCTGCTCCCCAACTTCTATGATCTTGAGACTGTAAATGTACTGGTGCGACCCCTTTAAGGGAAGAAAGAAGAAGCTCGACTTGATGCTTAAGATGAGGTGGAATATTACCTATCTTCCATTCTTTCCAGACACCATTAGAATTCCAAACAGATATATCAAATAAAGTTATCCTATGCTGAGAAAACATCCATTAACGAATATCATTAAATAAGGCATCTTGACAAAGAGGTCGGGATCAAAGAATCCCATCATGCCAAATGTTAATGAGATTTCCATTTCCTGGGTCCTGACCCAATGAAGAGTAGACAGAATAAGAGAGTGAGGCACCCAAAGTAACTTTCAAATAGGAGATCCAACCTACCTATTGAGAGGAGCATCCAGGAATCTATGCCTATCTCCTTCAAAATATTTCTTTACCAAGGCTTTTTTCCACCATTCATTTTTCCTCGTCACCATTCTCCATAATAATTTTGTGCCAAGAGCATTATTTTCCAGTTCAAGATCTCTTACCCCAAGAACCCCATGATCTTGAGGGGAACTTACCAAATTCCAATTCACCAAATGGAGTCTTTTTTAGTTGGATTTTCCTCCTTGCCATAGAAATTTTCTTATGGCATGGTCCAAAGTTTTTTTAATTCTCATGGGTGCCAATAGAGATGAAAATTGATAAATGGACAATGATGACAGAACGGATTTGATGAGCACTAAATGACTAGCTGGATTTAGCCAGTAAGCACCCCAAATTTCTAGTTTCTCTTTAATTTTTTGCAAAATAATATGCCAAGATTCTCCCGAGAGAGATTTCAAACAAATTGGCATTCCCAAATACTTAAAATTTTTCCAATCATCAGAAAATGGAAATTGAAGAATATGGGCGATACTTAAAAGGGTATGAGTATTTATATTCCAAGCATATATTTGGCTCTTGTTCTTGTTTATTAGACCTCCAGAAATCTATGTGAACTGATCCAATACCAATTTAAATCTCCTTGCTATGATTCTAGAGGCTCCCCGCATAAGAAAAGTATCATCAACGAATTTTGAATGGTTGATTCTCTTAACACCTATGGTAATGCGTAGACCATGGATATCATCTGATCTCCTATCCCATTCTAGCCTTGTATTGAGATCTTCAGCCATAAGCACACATAGCAAGGGAGAGAGGGGGAATCCCTTCATTATCCCCCATGATGCTTTGAAGAACATATAATGCCTACCATTAACCAAGGGAGTTATCTAAGGGTTACAGATACAAGCACCAATCCAAGATATGTAGGCCCGGTTGAAGCCAAATTTTTTTAGAACCGCCTTGAGGAAATTGTGCTTTACCCTATCAAAGGAATTTTCCATATCAATTTTAATAACCATACATTTTTCCCCTCGAAAAAAACTAGAATGAATGGCCTCTTAAACCAAGATAATATTATCCCAAATTTGCCTATTTGCCAAAAATTCCCCTTGATTGGGGAGGATCATAGAATTTAGACAATATTTCAATATGTTTGTTATGATCTTTGCCATAATTTTGCAAGAGACATTACATAGAGAAATGGGGCGGAATCGATAAAATGAAGAGGTCCTCTTTTCTTTTTGAAGTAAGGATAAAAAGGAGGAGTTTGTGGCTCCCCCCATCCGAGAGGATTTATGCACATACTGGATCATCCTAATGAAGTCAAACTTAATTATAGATCAAAATATTTTATAGAAATGAATAATGAAACCATTCGACCCTCGATATTTAACATGATTAAATTGATTAAGAACTGTACAAATATCCTCTTCTAACACTAGCTTGTTCAATTCTAAATTGTATTCCTCTTTTATTTTCATAGGTATATGAGATAATAATTGCTCACATAACACCTCATCCAATTCACTTTCTTTTGTATATAACTTGCCAAAGTGGGAAGAAGCCAACTTTTTAATCTCCTCAAAGGAGGATAACACTTCACCAGATGGTCCCTTAATTTCCTCCACCTTGTTTCAACATTCTCTAGATTTGGCCTCCTTATGAAAAAATAAGTGTTTTTATCCCTGACTTGGAGCCACAAGCTTCGAGACTTCAGTCCCCACATGGATTCTTCATCCTTTAAGGACTTTATATAATATTGAAAGGCAACTTGTTCTTTCTTTAAAATTTTAGGTTATACAACCTGTTTCTCTATCCTTTTTTGAATTTCTTCCAACTTCCTTTGATGCTCCAACACTTCTATGTTCGAAGGGAAAAGTGAATCAATGCTTGATTGCAACTTTAACAAGTTTTGATTTTTGTTCCCAAATATGAACATGGGAACATGAGATCCATTGACCCTATGTATGAGAAATAAGGGGGAAAAGTGCAACTTCTCCATCCAAAGAGGATTAAACTTGAAGGGTATGGGTCCCAAATTTTCTTATTTTACAAAACTTAGAGAAATAGGATGATGATCTGAGCTGGCCCAATGAATTATTGAAGAAGAGAATGAGTGTGAAAGGGATACAAAGAAATTGCTAATAAGAAAACAATTTAACCTGGTTGTTATGTGACTAGGCCTTGCTCCCCTGTGATTCCAAGTGAAATGGCCCTTGATTGGAGGAACATCCACCAGGTCAAGAATAGACATCAAATCTTCTATTTTTTCTCTTGGGAGATCCTGAACTATTGAACCCCCTCTTTTTCCTTCAAATGAATTGTAGTAATGAAATCCCCAACAATTGTATAATTTTGAGTGTATGCTCCTCGAGACCTAAAAGGGATTCCCAACATTCTATTTTCTCCCAATTGTTATTTGGCATGTATACATTAAAAATATGATAGAACACACTTGAAGGAAGATGAACCAATTTGACCATTATCCAATGTGTTGCTTTGATACTTTCTTCCATAGAGTACTATTTCCCCTTAGGCCCCTCTCGAGCTTATTGTGATTCCATTGTTTTTCTTCCATATTTGTTGCATTTCTTGAAGAGCTTCACGATCCATTAATTTAGTCACATGGACCAAAAAGATTTGAAGTTTTTCTATTCTAATCAACTTTCCCATTTCTTCTTTCATATACTTGGTGTCTAATCCTCTGCAATTCCACGAGACTAATTTCATTATTTACTAGTGTATTTTGTTGCCCCCACTTTAGAGGGATGAAACAACGACTGAAATGATCCTTTTGCAAATTGAACATGTGATTTCCCTTGTTTTTCATCTTCTTAGATATCCCTTCTAGTGTGGTTTGAGTTCCTAAATCTATATCGCGATCTGCTTCATTTTCTCTCTTCTATTGCGATTAGATTTTCTATTGTGGTGCTTTGAGTAACCTATGTTTCAGATTCTTCCTTTGACTTGATTTCCTTTAGTATTTCTGGGATCTCTAAAATATGGCGAGTTAAAATTTTATTTGGAGTTAGATCTCCATTTTTAGTACGAGGAGCATCTCGAGGGATCTCCGAGTTTTCATCCCCTCTGATTGAAGATCTAGGGTTTCGAGGAGATATTTCTACTTGATTCACCCCAAGGATCCCCTCTAATTGAAGATCTAGGGTTCCGAGGAGATAATGGGGAAGGATTTCGCCCCTAGAGATGATCTTGATGTTGAACCACTGCCTTCCCAACAACCTTCTTCCTTTTTGGTTGTTGTCATTGTTCTTGGATCCTTTCCTCTCATTGATCTGAATTGTTCTGTGAAGAGTTCTTAGCAAAATGTCTATATTCATGATAGGTTTTACTTTTGAAAAGAAGCTACTCATAATCCACTTTTTGGATACAAGAACAATTTTGCATAGTTAGTTGGATAGCTTCATGCAGCCTTTTTCCAAATCTATCTCTACATAGATTCATGCACAAGATTGAATTTTTTCTCGTGGTTTCGCTCAATATGAATCTTCCCAAAGTGTTTCCTATGCTTCATAGTGTTTCATCATTCCAACAATGTAAAGGAAAGAAGGGAATACGTCCAATTTCTGAACTGAAATCAGAGGTTCATTTGTTTAAATACATGCTCCTTGATCCCATAAAATAAGGTCCACTCCTAAAATTGAGATCCTGATCTGCCTTGTTTTCAAACAAAAACTAAAAAAAACCCTTATCATAGAAAGTCGAGGAAATCTGGCCCTGAATCTTTTTCTTCCCGTTCCGATCTAGCCATTGAGCCATGGCCCCCGGAGATGTCCATAATCCTGTAAATTTCCCAATAAGTCCATTTTCGGCCAGGCATAGAGCAAATGGGCTCGCGGACGAAGAGTGCACTGGGACCCTCCTGATTTCATCCAACTTTTTCACGAATTTGGAGGGTGCAGTCTTCACCAATTTGGTATAGGATGCGATCAATGCTTGAAAGGCAGCAATGTATGGCAAAGATGCCCATCTGGCCCTGAATCTTTTTCTTCCAATTCGGATCTAGCCATTGAGCCATGGCCGGCGGGGATGTCCATAATCTGTAAAGAAAAACTAATCAATATTGAGATGAGATAATGTTGTATATAAATTTTTAGATCAATACATAGCATGTGTATTTTGAAAGCAATCACCACATCTGGAAAGGTGGAGTAACAAAACCAAACATTCAAATTAACTCACTACATAACCAAATATTCAAATTAATTCACTACATAGCCTTTGTATTTTAAAGCAGTCAACTCACTACATAGCCTGTGTATTTTAAAGCAGTCACCAGATTTGAAAAAGTCGAGAATGAGTTGTTGCAGGCTTGGTACGAAATCATATATTTAAAAGAGATCTCATCAATTCAGCGGAGAGCAGTTGAAGACGAGTTATTCCTATGTAATGCAGATACCATTAAATGGTTTAATATTTCATACACTTTTATTGTAACTTTTTATTCCATCCAACAGATGCAATAAAATACCAAGATGTAAATCAGTAGGTGTTTAGAAAAAGTGTTCCGAGACAAAGATTTAAGAAAAAATCGACTTCACAATATAAGAAAAACCCTAGAAACCCTAAAATTCTCAACCATCATCGTGCTCCTGAAAAACCTATAACTGTTGTGCAGACGAATCGAATTTCACGAACAATTCCACGATAGCCAAGCACAAGACCAATGGAAGTAGTGTTGGTGATAACCGCTGCGAGGGGAGCTATGGAGAACATGGCCACATACATCAATTGTTCTGCAAATGGATGCACCACAGTTGAACACAAACCAAAGCTCATTTTCAGCACCAAAACGTTAATATAACAGAGATGTAAAGAAACCTAATTAATGTAATTGGTTTCTTACATGCAATTGGTTCTGTTACAAAAGAAGAGTGGAGATGCGAATGGTACAGCCTATATGCAAAGCTCTATAGCCCCAGTAATATATGAATTCGGATGGTCCAATGTGAGGCATAATTACAGTGACCTTTCGAATTCCAGAGGAAGATTGGAACCTCCTGGAACGAAGCCATGAATTGAAATAAACAACAAGGCATACAAGAAAATATAGTCGTCCCGAGGGTTGGAATTTGAATTCATTTTTACCCTTCAAAGAACGTTATAGTTACTAGCACAGCCGCAAAGTGGCTGGTGTTGCCGCTGGTGAACGCCGAAAGTTATCTGGACGGACAGCACTCCAGTACACCGCTGTGAATTGAAACTCACTGACAGCTGAAACGCACATACAGATGAGGAAATCCAAAAGTTAATCTTAAATGTGGTAATTCCAAAGGTTAATCATTAAACATGGCAATC
>ML779402.1:123726-142951 GCA_009831015.1 Picea engelmannii
CGATCCCTAACTTTCATGAGATTTCGACTATCAGCTCGGCGAGCCTTGGCCTCTCTTTGCAATCCTTCAATGATTTTCATTATGTGTTCTTCCTTATCCTTCTCTTTTCCATGCCCATTGAAGTTCAATCCTTCGATTCCCAGGTTGACTTCCTTTCCTTCCTGTTCGTCTTCTGTTTCGGGGGTAATCTGAACCTTTTCCCACTCCATACTCGACGTTGGTTAACTGGAGTCCTGATCTTCATTGAACTCTACACATGCACTGTGCAATTAAATTCAAAGTTTATCAGGCCATTACTCCTTTGGAACAATCCATAACATTTATAAGCCAATACGAACAAGAACAAAATACATTTTGATTCAAATAAGTTTTCTGAGCTCTCGTTTGGTTATGCAATTTTCGTGTTTTCGAAACTTTCATTTTCGGCACTTCGGGATTTCGGGACTTCGGGTTTTGGGGTTTTGGTCCACGAGGCTTTCAGACTTGCTTTCCTTTCCAACCCCCGACTTCCGAAATTCCGACTTACTTTATCCTCCGGGCTCACATAGCATAGTGGTCACCCACAACCACGATGGCACGTGGCACGTTCATGAGGTCCACGTCGCTTTTAACGACGTCATCGGGTCCCACCTCTCTCGCTTCTCTCCTCGACCCACTGGCACATGGTACATCTCCATGTGTCCACGTCCACTCCTAGTAAAATCCAACGGTCAGATCTTTCTCAGATCTACGGCACAGATCCTTTTGGCGTTTCGGGGTTTCGGGTGTCGGAGGTTCGTGCATCCACACATCTTGAACTTCCATTTGTTGAAATCCTGAAATCGCTGTCTACTAACTTACTTGATCCAACACTTTGTCACACACCCACTACCAAATCAAAAATTTTCGTTGATTTCCGCAGACTCAGAGCCCAAAAATATCTATGGAGGCCTAGCGTAAGCTATCCCTTCCTCTGTCGGCTCCCATGTGATCGTGGGTCATGATCATAGGTCAAATAATCATGGCGCCTCTTGGTATTTCGCGACTCGGCGCCACAGGAATGTCGAATCATTCGACTCTGCAACCGCCGAATCCTGACAGGGCTAGCGAATGGCCAAAGGAAACAGATCCCAACAGGGCTAGAGGACCGCCAATGAGAACGGGCCCTGTCATGCGGTTAAGTGGAGTACAGGTGGCAGAGAGGGAAACGCGACACGATAGTCAACATGACAGGAGGGGGCCCCATTTCACACGCTACACTATTCCAACCCCCCCCCCTCATTAAAGGCAGAATGGCAAGGGGGTCCGGAATCCAACTGAGCACCGTTGATCCAGGTGAAATAATCTCGACCGTTCGAGAGTTGCGCATCCAATTCCGGACCCCCCCCCCATCGCTAAAGGTAGAACAACAAGGGGGCTCCAGAATGAAACCTCAGCCGTAGATCTGGGCGAGTGGACTCTGGCCGTCCAGATCTGCTCGTTACTTACCTTAATGCACATTCGCACCCAGGCTTAAAGCCGACATATCTTCCTCACATCTAACGGTCGTTACAGACCCTGAGATTCCCTGAAGGAATCTCGTCTGTTCATCGGGACTTAGCCACATGCTAACGTCTCGACATTATGGGTCGGGATTTATCAAGGCAAGAGCCCGAGTTCTTGTCAAGGAAACTCCCGAATCCCCGATCCCCGATTTCCCGAAATGGGTAATCTCTCGACACGTGGCCTTCTCAAATCGGACGATCCATGACTGCTCTGGGGTTTCCACCATGGAAAGTCCCGATCCCTTGTTACCAGGACTCCCGATATCACGATTCCCGATTTCCCGAAATGGAAAATCTCACGACACGTGGCCTCCGTCGTTCGGACGGTCTAGATCTATTTCGGTGCTTTTTCCCCTATTCACTGGGGTTTTAACCCTCGGATATCTCCTGACAGATCCAACGATTGTCGGGTTTTCCAGTCGAGATCTGACGGCTCAGACGATTCCTAATTAATTCGAGATTTCGCGTATCGCGATTTCCACACTCTTGTGCAATTCCAAAGGGCTTTAAACCTCGTGCACACTTTCCAGATCTAATGGTCACAAGGGTTCACCTTTCCTCTCGAACAGATCCTAAAGCTCCTACACTTTTGGTGTGGAGTCCTCTCTCCCTGTGGACTTATACCATACTGGCTGCGGTTTCATAACGCCGCTATACCTCCTGAGCTTAAAAACTTGTCAAGTAACTCCTTGACACTTTGGAGCAAACCAGGGTCTTAAATTGGCCTTCCAGACCCAATTTCCCTTCGCATTCTCGGTACAAAGACCGCTCCATTGGCCCATCTAGGCTCAGTGTCGAAACCTTGGCTCTGATACCAAACTGTAGCGCACCCTTTAAGCTACCATGGCTTAATTGCTAATAAGAGAAGACTATAACACCACTCTATACATGATTCATACATGTATTATATGATCCATATGCTTTCAACAATTAAACACATTCAAGCTCAGAGTAAACATATTATCTACTGCTATAATTAACAATCCATAACGTTTCATAATAATTCATATACACAGCGGAAATCATGATAACATAAGCAACACAATCCTGCAAAACATGATTAAGGCATAATCAAATACTTATCTTTTAACAGTGGTAGATTCCACCAACCAAGTGCAGGCCTTCCATGAACCTCCCATCCTTAGACCACACTGTTCATCAGCTTAGCAGTGGGTCACCCCCGAGCTGGGACTAAGCGCCACCCCAAGGCAAGGAATCCTAGGCTAGGCTGAGGTTACAGGGAAAACAACACATAAAATCTGGAAGGATTCTTCCCAGGATGCCATCTTACGCCCATTACTATCAGACTCTCATTCCCCACATGCCTGTTCCGCCCGGGAGTATACACCTTCACAAGCACAGTCCATCGGTGCTAACCTCCCTCTCTAGGTTTCGGCAACAGGCCAGATCAGGAAGTCTCAGAGCCTAAAGCTGGTGCTGGACACTCTCTGGAGGAAACCTCTTCCAACAACATCCACCTCCCTCACCTAGAGAGAGATCACACACAGGCTCAATCACAACTCGCGTTGGCCATCAAGCCATGCACAGTCCAGCTCTGCGTGGTTACCATAGCCAACTGGAAATACAAACACGACCTCTCAAACAGGCTCAACAATGGCTGGAGGCCTCACAGTGATGGTTCATAGGAATGCGTGATGAGTAACTCCTGCAGGGGTCAACACAGACTCCACGACTCAGAACGGAGGGTGAGACCAGCTCTTCAGAACAACACAGGCTTTCCCACTGGTTCAACAATGGCGGAATGGTTCAGGGTCTTGGCTTCGGAACAGAGCCTCCACGCGTAGGTTCGATCAGTCAGACAGAGGATGTGCACGGACTATCAAAGACAATAACGGGTTCTCGACTCTCAGAAACGCACGAGGTATTCTTGCAGAGGTTGGGTTGGTCGTATTGTTCAGCGCTCCCTACACGCTCAGGTAGTCGGGTGGAATGGAGGAGGGAGAGATTTCACGGCTTACCTCGTCTGTTTTATTTGCATGCATTAGGGTGGACACTTGTCACCCTTGAAACTGCATGCGTTCCTCGGCATGCATTACCTTTCTTATGGTTAGGAACTTAGGATAAAACATAAATGGCACATGTTCTTTTGGAATAATAGTAAAATATTATTCCTAGGCTTAAGCCCCCTAGGCTCAACACTTAGCCCCTTTTCCCACCTTCCAGCCCCTAATTCCTTGCCCATTCTATGGATGCTTAGTGCCCCTTCACTCATTCATCATGGTCAGCCTGCACCTGGCAGTGTTTATATTTTATTAATTGTGATTACATATACAACAGCAGGATCCTGGCCTTCAACACTTAGGCTCCCTGGCCTAACAACACATAAGCCTCCAGGTTATAAGAACTCGGCTCACCAGCCTATAAATCATAATTACAATTCCTTTCAGAACATGGTTTACTACGGGCTCGGCCTTGGGGACACTACACTTTAAGTCCTCATTTTTCCATTTCCCGCATTTGATCGTTTCGCGGATTAGATTCATGATTTTGTCCCAAGTAGAGGTGGGAGGCGAGGCCTGCGACTGGAAGATTCTTTTATTTCTTTCCTTCCAAATTTTCCAGAGGGTGAAGCCCGGAAGGAGTTGCTAGATGCGAGCTAGAATTGGGTTTTGATAGGTGAGCAAGTCCTAATTTTCTATGGTTTCACTAATGTTGTTTTTGTTTCTATTGGAACGACACATTATTTGAGACCTCGGATTCCAAATTGTCTGACTGTAGTGGCAGTGGTTAAAAAGGTGTTCCATTGTTTTCTCTTGTTGTTGACAAAGGGGGCAGATTGATGGGCCTATGAAACCCCACTTTTTGAGATTGTCCCAAGTGAGGATGCGGTTTTGAACTGTGAGCCAGTGGAAAATGGACACTTTAGGCTAGAGTGTAGAATTCTAGATCTTGCCCCAGATACTCTCCTTAGTGTGATCTTGATAGTTCCCTTGCAAGTAGTAGGCTTCTTTGACTGAAAAATTGCTAGTTGTGGAGTGACCCCATCTGAGAATGTCTGGGCCTACCCTGGTGGAGATTTTCCTATGATTTGCACAGGCTCGGTTGGCTTGGAGATCCATTTCCCTTGGGAGGTGTAGTTCCAGGTGTTCAGTCTTCCATTTGCGCCATGGCAGGTTCTTGTCAGACGTTCTCCAAAGATCCTTAACCCATCTGAAGATGTCAGGTGGCAGTGAATGACGAAGGGGGTTAAGTTCTTCTAGAGTGGCTAGAGGCGTTTGTTGTTGCCATGAATCTTGCCAGAACAATGCACTTTCCCCATTCCTGATTTCCAAGAAAGCATATTTCTGGACCAATTGTCTGTTGAGCTAGGTCGTATTCCATATATTGGATCCCTGAATCTGGTCATTGAATCTGATTAGTTGATCTGCTTGGGTGGTTGGGGCATATTTCTGTTTCCAAATTTGTGCCCAGAGTTCTGTAGGGTGCTTAAGCCATCACCACCATAGTTTAGCTCCCATAACTTGATTAAGTTTTCATGGGTCACAGAGCCCTAATCCCCCCAGAGCTTTGGGCTTGCAAAACTTACCCCAGCCCACTAAAGCCCATTTTTTATCAGGGTGGTGCCCATGCCATAAGAAGTTGCGCTGTATTTTTCTGATGGTTCGAATGACAGAATTAGGTGCTGCTAGGGCCGTGAAAAGGTAGGTTGGCAGGGCTTGCAGGATTGACTTGAGGAGCACCATCCGAGCTGCGATATTAAGAGGTCTGAAGATCCAGTTGTTGAGTCTATTGGAAATGGAGAGAAGTAGACTGTCCCAGGAGATGGAGTGTGCAGGCGCCCCTGTGAGGGGTATGCCGAGATAATTGGACGGAAGGGAGCTCTTGGGTATACCTAAGAGGCGGGAATATGATTTTGGATAGCGACCGACGTGTTGAAGAAGTGGAGCTTAGATTTATCAAGGTTAAGGGCCATTCTTGACGCATCCGCAAAATCAGTGAGAATGGAATTTAGTTTGGTGGCTTCTCGAGCTATCGATGTGTTTAAGAGGAGGGTGTCATCAACAAACTGGCTATGCGAGGGAGCTGGCTGAATGTTGTGTAGGGGGAGGCCTTTGAGGGAACCCTCCAAGACCGAGGCTTTAAGGTAGCGTCCCAAACCTTCTACCATTAAAACAAAGAATATAAGATTTTAATACAAAATGTAACCTGATTTAAATTAAATTGCTCCTTCGTTCTGTTGTCATGTCTATTGGGGTTCATCCGCCACATATTATGTGGCTGTGATAGTTATAAAAATCTGATATATAGCTGTGATAGTTACAAAAATCTGAGAGGTAAATAAAGCTTTTAGAATTTTTATTCTAAAAGAGAGAAATAAAACTCGTATACCGATTACATACCATGTTCCTTCTCGATGAACTTGCTCAAACTGGATACTTTTGGATTGAATCTATCACTTGCAAACTGGATACTTTTGGATTGAATCTATCACTTGAAAACTTGCTTTCTGATACCGAGAAATACTTACTTTTTAAGTTATCGAATGAATACCCAAAGCTGAAATTATCTGCAACTTGTCCTGGTATGAACAGCCCGTATTGCTATTTTATTTAAGGCTGCCTTTATTTAAGGTTGCCTTTATGGGAGTAGGTTAGCCATACCCTGTAGCAGTATAAATCATAAAAACAAGCAAACGGCGGAGGAAGTACGAGCCGAGTAAGAGCTTCACTGATCAGTCATTTAAATCCAACATTCGTTCGTACACAACGCTGTTAAGGGGCATGGACCGGAATCTGCTCACAGCAAGAGGAATTCTGTGAATACTTTGAACACATTAGGATGTTGTTTAACTGTTTTATGAAATGGTTTTTTTTTTTATGCATGGATTGGACTCTGCCAACATAAATCTGTATGCAATTACTATTTTTGGAGGGTTTAAAATCCATTTCTGAATATAGATATGGATTGAAAAATCCCAATAACAGTTTGATTATACAAAAATAATCACTCAAATCTACATATGTAACAATTTCGTACCAAATTTCAGACAAAAATCCCTAAAAAAATATAACATGAAAAAAGTCATTTCTTAGAACTTTTATTAAACTACAACATACATTACACTAAGCTTACCTACCATAAAATAAATCTGTATCCTTGGAAAAAAATGCTACAAATGACAATGGTGGTTTGAAACAGAGTTGGAATTGTTGGAATTTGAAATTGATAGGTTAAATTTGGCTGGCTATATTCTAATCTAATGCCTGTTTTTCCCGTTTTAAAAAAAGAGATTAACAATTACTCAAATTTTTTAACCATATTTGATACTAGTGAATCAAATTCCATCCCTAATTTGAAATATAACTTCATTTTTATTTCATATTGGTTTGACACATTGCTCGAGTTGTAATTATTAATGTATTACATTTTATAAATACAACTTCAGTGGGCCTAATGGTTAAGAACATATGTTTCCTCTTAAGAGATCACAAGTTCAGTAGACTTCCCCTTTCCTTGTCCCACAAACAAGGGGATCTCATACATCAATTTGGTGTGGTGGCTTGGCTGTGACCTTAAAAATAGATTATTATTATTATTATTATTAAATAGTTACTTTTTGATTTATCACATTTAAAATATTAATCAATAAACTCATAAGATAATAGTTAAATAAATTAATAAATAAATAAATTTTTTAATAGAATTAAATAAAAGTTAACTAAACAAATTAGAAAATGTAAAGCCAATGTAAATTAAACTATTATAATATATGGAAAAAAGACAATATATATTATAATATATGGAAAAAGACATTGATAAATATAATAAGCGTTTACATAATAAGTCATTATATATCTCCGAGGGAGTCCGCGACCAGAGGGAAACCCCAACGACAAACTTTGGTTCCCAAGCGCTGTGTCCATTGCTCGCGAGGAGGATTCTAGGTTCGGTTTTGCGGGGAGGAGGTTTGTTTCTGATTTGGTGTCGAAGCTCTCTTATTTGGGTGCAGATTTGGTGAATGTCTCTCTAGTGCAGCTTTGGTTGGTGATGCAAGTGGTTTTTATGTGTGTTTCCTTCTTGTGGTGGGATGGGGGTGTTGTTCTTTGTTAGATGTGGTGCTTGTGTGCTCAGATACATTGCCTCTTCTCTCATTCCTGGTGGGTTTCGCTGTGTTGCGGGATCACTCGTGTTTTTGTGCTGGTCGGGGCTTCTTTAAGCTTTTTCTCTGAGATTGTTGGTGTCGTCCTAGTTGTGGCCAAAGTTTTTCTCTCAGATCTGGGGTCTTCATCCCTCAATCTGGTGCTCTTGCACCCAGATCTAGTCTTCTCTTGCTTGATCTCTGGGATCTTGTTCTGTCATCCTGCTTCTGGCTCGCCTTGGTGCTGATATTGTTTCAGTAGCTTCTGCTTTGGATTTTGAGGTTTTTTGCGATGAGTTTGGGGTCGTTTGGGTTTCTTCATGGCGTTGTGGGTGCGATCTCTCTCTCTTTTGTGGCAGGTGGTTGCCTCATTTTTTGTTTTATTCATCATTTTTGCTTGTTCATTCAGGGTTTGATGCATATTCAGAGTTTCTTCAGGTATCAAGGTGTTGATGTCATGTTTCAACATATTCAGTGCTTTGGGTTTGGAGTTATGATCCCCTTTTTGGGGGGGCCTTTTGTCGGTCTTTTTCCTGTCTCATGTAGCCAAATCTTGAGATTCATTTACAAGATCAAATAAACCATGAAAGCACAGGAGAATGGAAAAATAAATCTCTTGTATTCCTTCTCCATCCTAACAATTACAATCCAAGTTCAACCCCTTATAAATACTCTCTGGGATTTTCGAAAACAACTAATTTTAGAAAAACAACTATTTTTTAGAAAAACAACTGAATTTAGAAAATTCTCGCATGACTCTAAAATTGACCACTAACTAAGAGCTAACTAGTGTGACATTATTTTTCAACTCACTTTTCTGACTAAGCTGATAAACTAAGAGATAACTAATAATTGAAAAATTAAAAATTCACGTAAAAACACTTAAACCCCAATTTGAGGCCTTATATGAAGGAATTTCGCACTGAAAAAGTGTCGAAACAATGTCCACTCGGATAGATCCAATCGACACGACAGTGAACTCTTAGAGATGCAATTCCCCGCAAAATTTCATCTCAAACCGATAACCAAGTCGAAAGTTATGACCCTCGGAAAATCCCCGAAAAATCTCTACATCATTCTCCTCTGGTTGAAAAGAACGTAGCTCCTACAAGTTACTGTCTTCAAACAATTTCCATTTAATGGGATCTAGGTTCAATAAGTCACCCTCTGTAATTCTCATACTCTCTGTTGGTGCTATGCCTTCCCACTGGACCAGATATCGGTTGTATTTTCCTTGCCGAGTATGAAGGGTCTTATTATCTAAAATATGTGCAATATTTTCCTTTTTATTGCTTGGAATGGCCTGTTGCCAATCCACCTCTGCCTCACTATCATCACCCATATCGTCCCCATGGAAGATATACAAATCAGAAACGTTAAACACAGAGGAGATATCGAGGTCAACTGGTAAATCGACCTTACAAGCAATGTCATTGATTTTCTTGAGAATCTTGCACGAACCAATTTTCTTGTACTTCAACTTGTGTTAGGTTCCTCGAGGAAACTGCTCCTTCCATAAATAAACCATCAACAAATCAATTTCATTGAATACCTGGTATCGTCAGTGAGCATCTGTAAAAAAAAAAAAATGTTCATTAGTGGCCTACAATTTTTGTCTCACTTGTTGCTGCAACTGTTGAATGTGTTCTAAAAATGATTCCCCATCATCACTGATCCTATCCCCAAGTGGTAGCTGCACCAAATCTAGGACACCCATAGAGTTTCTATCGTAAACAACCTGAAATGGAGATTTAACCGTAGATATATTCACTGAACTATTGTAGGAAAAATTTGCTTCAAGTAAAGCCAAATCCCACTGCTTGGGCTTCTCTCCAACAATGCTCCATAACAGGTTTCCCAAACTCTGATTTACCACCTCGGTTTTCCCATTTGTTTTGGGGTGATAGGAAGTGTTGAACTGTAATTTAGTCCCCACTTTCTTCCATAAATTCCTCCAAAAATGACCCAAGAACTGAGTATCTCTATCAGAGGTAATAGTTTTTGAAACCCCATGTAATCTAACAACTTCTGAAAAAAACAATTATGCCACCTACGATTCATCACTAGTTTTCTTGCAAGTAATGAAATGAGCCATTTTAGAGAACCTATCAACAACCACAAAAATAGAATCATTACCTCGTTGTGTGTTTTGGAGCCCCAACACAAAATCCATGCTTAGATCTGTCCATGGACCTGTGGGCACTAGTAGTGGCATATGAAACTCTTTGTTCTATCAGTTTCCTTTAGACATTTGAAAAATCCGACATCGTGCAACATACCTTGTTATATATTTTTTCATCTTCGAATAGAAATGCTTATCTTCGATTAAGGCTAGCGTCTTATCCTTTACAAAATGTCATGCTAAACCACTACTGTGAAGGTCTCTGATAATATTTTCCCTCATTGAACCAATTGGGATGCATACTTGTTTTCCTTTGAAGAGGTAACCATCTTGCATAAAATTATCACCTTGATTAAGATCCATGTTCCCAACGACTGGATTCTTCAATTCTTCCATAATCTCCCCAAAATCATTATCAAATGCATAGAGATCCTTTAATGCAGCAAACCCAATTACTTGATTTTCCATGATTGTCAAAAGAACAGTGCGCCAACTCAAAGCATTTGCAACTTGATTACGTCGTCCTGATTTTTGCTTCAAAACAAAGGTGTAGCCTTGTAAGAAAAAGACCCATTTTGCATGTCTACTGTTCACTTTCTTTTGGGTGTTCACATATTTTAATGCAATATGATCGGTAAATAACACAAACTCCTTCGGCACTGGATAATGCCTCTAATGTCGCAATGCTTGCACAATTGCATACAATTATACATCATATGTGGAGTAGTTCTTTCTTACCTCATTCAATTTTTCATTAAAGAATGCAATTGGTCTACCTTCTTGGCTAAGTACAACTCCAATGCCTACATGTGAAGCATCACATTCTACCTCAAACACTTTATCAAAATTTGGTAAGGCCAATATGGGTGGCTCAGTTACCTTCTTCTTTAGAAACTTAAAAATTTCCTCAACTTCTTTGGTCCACATGAATGTCTTGCCTCTGGTGCAATCTGTTATGGGTGCTACAATACTACTAAAATTTTGAATAAATTTTCTATAAAAGGTGGCCAACCCATGAAAAATTCTTACCTATGTGATGCTCCTGGGACTAGGCAACTCCAAATTTCCTCTGACCTTCTTTGAATCCATCTTGACTCCCTCTGCTGAGATAACGAAATCCAAGAATACCAAACTTTCTTGCAGGAAACTACATTTCTTCAGGTTTGCATCAAGTTGATGTTTTCTCAATGCATCCAATATAATTTTTAAATGTTGCAAGTGATCTTATTTTTTGTTACTGAAAACTAGGACGTCATCAAAATACACAACAACAACCTTACCAATATAAGGTCGAAGCATAGTATTCATTAACCACATGAAAGTTCTAGGAGCATTGGACAACTTGAATGGCATCACCATCCATTCATATTGTCCATCCCTGGTCTTGAAGTCAGTTTTCCATTCATCCCCTTAGCGAATCTGGATCTGGTGGTATCCACTTCGCAAATCAATCTTACTAAAATATTTTGCTCCGACTAGAAAATCCATTATGTCATCCAATCGTGGTATATGAAACCTATATTTGATGGTAGTTTTATTGATTGCTCTACTATCTGTGAACATCCTCCATGTATTATCCTTTTTTGGAGTCAACAATTCAGGTACAACACATGGACTCATGCTTTCTCTTACCAAACCTTTCTTTATGAGTTTCATTACTTGTTGGTTGAGCTCTGCATGTTGTGTAGGACTCATCCTATAGGTTGTCTCATTAGTTAAAGATGATCCTGGGATCATATCAATGTGATGTTGAATATCCCTCTTTGGTGGAAGACCATCGGGTAGTTCATTAGGGATAACATCAACATATTCTTCTAGTAACTTGGTCACTTCAGTAGGAATTGGTATGTCTTCCATGAATCCTTTTTGCACAATTAACACATAACAAAATCTCGTTGCCTTTATTTCCTTAACAAACTCTCTTTTTGACAACATATTCTCAGTTTTTCCCTCATCCTTAAGGGGAAATAAGACAACTTTCGATCCATCCTTCCAAAAGGTATAGGTATTCTTTCCTCCATCAGGCACGAATTTTCTGTCATATTTCCAAGGCCTCCTCAATAATAGATGGCATGCATCCATCGGAATGAAATCACACCAAACTTGATCTTTATAAGTCTTACCAATGGAAAACTTAATCAAACATCTTTTATTAATGGTGACTTAATTCCCCTTTTTGAACCATGCAATTCGGTAAGGATGGGGATGTGTTTCACAGTGTAATTTCAAATTATCTACCATCTCTTTGCAAACCATATTCTCAGAACAACCACTATCAATAATAACTTGACATACCTTTCCCCCATAAGTGCATATGGTTCGAAAAATATTTTTTCGAAGCCAAGAATATTCATTTCCGCTACCCTACCTTTGCTCTTTTTTTGGGAATCACCATTGACCTCTGTATCATGAGACTCTCCCCCATATCATGTGGGACGTCAGATTCAACTCCTTCTTCTTCATTCTCATCTTGGACCAAGTTCAAACTAGCTTGTTGTCCTTGATTTGACTCTTGTATGTTATAACTTGGGAATTCAAATGATTGATGACCCTTTACACCACACCTTAAAAACACATACAATCCTCCTCTACCACCACCGTAACCTCTACCCCTCTGAAATCCTCTTCCTCCTGGCTGATTCAGGTTACGTTGTCGAGTATATTTTTCTTTCTCAACTCCTTGGGATGATTCACCTCTGCCATAGTTAAAACCACCCTGTTAGGCGGACGATGTACCCCTCCTTTCTCCTCTATTCCTTTGAGAAAATTGTCGGTTTAGATTTTCCTCATAATTTAAGGCTAATTGATATGCCTCTTCCACGTTGCAAACTCTATGCATGCTTAGTTCATCTTGAATAGAAAATTTTAAACAATTCACATACCCTGCAACCAATTGCTCATCAGTTTCCCAGTGATCCACATGAATGAACAACTGATAGAGCTCATTTGTGATTTCCTCCATAGTAGACAGGTTATGCTTCAAGTTATGAAATCTACAAAAAATGGTCTGGGCATAGTCTAGAGGCAAAAACAATTCTCGCAATATTTTTTCCATCTTGCTTCAAGTATTGATTTTTTCTTTTCCTTTTCTTACTTTGTCTTTCTACATGGTCCCACTAGATCATGGCGTGATCCTTCATCTTGGTGCATGCGAATTTCACCTTCTTTTCCTCTGGCATAGGATACCATTCAAAATTTTTATCCATGGAGTTCAACTAATCTATTAACTCCTCTAGTATAAGATTCCCTGCATATTATGAAACTTCCATCTTGATCATATCATTTCTCCCTTCTAGAGACCTGAGCATCATTTCTTCAAAGGACATGCGCTCTAATTATTATTATTCGTGTTCTTCATGTTCTATATGTTGATCTACA
This sequence comes from Picea engelmannii, assembly GCA_009831015.1. Taxonomy (NCBI): domain Eukaryota; kingdom Viridiplantae; phylum Streptophyta; class Pinopsida; order Pinales; family Pinaceae; genus Picea; species Picea engelmannii. Next base: position 136,850 of record ML779402.1, read on the forward strand.
TTTCCTAGGTATATCTCCTCATCATACACTTCTCTTTGTATTATTCTTTGACTATCTAGTAGGCTTGTAAGATCTACTAGTTTCCTTTGGAGGTTTTGCATATCTTTGCGCACCTGAGAAAGACCTGCTCTTCTTCTTCCTCTCCTAGCCATCTTCTCGCTCTGATACCAAATGATATATCCAAAGCCTGATATTCATTCACAATATCAAATAAACCATGAAAACACAGGATAATGGAAACATAACTCTCTTTTATTTCTTATCCATCCTAACAATTTCAATCGAAGTTCAACCCCTTATAACTACTATCTGGTATTTTCGAAAACAACTAATTTTAGAAAAACAACTATTTTTTAGAAAAACAACTATTTTTTAGAAAAACAACAAAATTTAGAAAATTCTTGCATGAGTCTAAAATTGACCACTAAATAAGAGCTAACTAGCGTGAAATTATTTGTAAACTCACTTTTTTGATTAAGCTCATAAACTAAGAGATAACTGATAATTGAAAAATGAAAAATTCCCGTAAAAACACTAAAACCCCAATTTGAGGCATTATATGAAGGAATTTGGACCTAAAAAGGTGTTAAAATGATGTCCAATAGGATACATTGATTGGCACAACAGTGAACTCTTCGAGGCGCAAATCCCCATAAAATTTCACCCCAAACAAATAACCGAGTAAAAAATTATGACCATCGGAAAATCCCCGAAAAATCCCTACATCATTCTCCTCTAATTGAAAAGAACGTAGCTCCTGCAAGTTACTGTCTTCAAACTATTTCCATTTAATGGGATCTAGGTTCAATAATTCACCCTCTGTAATCCACATACTCTCTGTTGGTGCTACGCCTTCCCACTGGACTAGATATCGGTTGTATTGGCCTTGCCAAGTATGAAGGGTCTTCTTATCTAAAATATGTGCAATCTTTTTCTTTTTCTTGCTTGGAATGGCCTGTTCCAAATCCACCTCTGCCTCACTGTAATCACCCAGATCATCCCCATGGAAGATATACAAATCAGAAACGTTAAACATAATGGATATATCGAGGTCAGCTGGTAAATCGATCTTATAAGAATTGTCATTGATTTTGATGAGAATCTTGCATAAACCAATTTTCTTATACTTCAGTTTGTGGTAGGTTCCTCAAGGAAATCACTCCTTCCGTAAATAAACCATCACCAAATCACTTTCATTGAATACCTAGTATCACCGGTGAAGCATATTTGATAATTTTGTTCTGTTCATTACTGACCTGCAATTTTTGCCTCACGTGTTGCTGCAACTATTGAATGTGTTCTACAAATGCTTCCCCATTATCACCGATCATATCCCCAAGTGGTAGCTGCACCAAATCTAGGAGACCCATAGGATTTCTACCATAAACAACTTGAAATGGAGATTTACCTATGGGTCTATTCACTGAACTATTTTAAGCAAATTCTTCTTGAGGTAAAGCCAAATCCCACTTCTTGGGATTCTCTCCAACAATGCTTCGTAATAGGTTTTCCAAAATATGATTTACCACCTCGGTTTTCCCATTTGTTTGGGGGTGATAAGCATTGTTGAATTGTAATTAAGTCCCAATTTTCTTCCATAAGTCCTCCAAAAATGACCCAAGAACTGGGTATCTCTATCAGAGGTAATAGTTTTTGGAACCCCATGCAATCTAGCAACTTTTGAAAAAAAAACAATTCTTCCACCTGCGATGCATCACTAGTTTTCTTTCAAGCAATGAAATGATCCATTTTAGAGAACCTATCAAAAACAAAAAAACATAATCATAACCTCACTGTGTGTTTGGGAGACCCAACAAAAAATCCATGCTCAAATTTGTCCATGGACCTGTGGGCAATGGTAGTGGCATATACAACCTTGTGTTTTGTGAGTGTCCTTTAGACATTTGAGAAATCCGACATCGCGCCACATACCTGGTTATATTGTTTTTCATCTTCGGCCAGTAATAGTCATCTTCTATTAAGGCTAGCGTCTTATCCTTTCCAAATGTTGTGCCAAACCACTACTTTGAAGGTCTCTGATAATATTTTCCCTCATTGAACCAAGTGGGATGCATAGTTGTTTTCCTTTGAAGAGGTAACCATCTCGCATAAAATATTCACCTTGATTAAGATCCATGTTCTCAACAACTGGGTTCTTCAATTGTTCCACAATCTCCCAAAAATAATTATCAGACGCATAGAAATCCTTTAATGGAGCAAACCCAATTAATTAATTTTCCATGGTTGTCAAAAGAATAGTGCGTCGACTCAAAAATTTGCAACTTGATTATGTCATCCTGATTTGTGCTTCAAAACAAAGGTGTAGCATTGTAATAAAGACACCCATTTTGCATGTCTACTTTTCAATTTCTTTTGGGTGTTCACATATTTTAATGCAATATGATCGGTAAATAACAAAAACTCCTTCGACACTAGATAATGCCTCCAATGGTGCAATGCTTTCACAATTGCATAAAAGTCTACATCATATGTGGAGTAGTTATTTCTTACCTCATTCAAATTTTCACTAAAGAATGCAATTGGTCTACCTGCTTGGCTAAGTACAGCTCCAATGCCTACATGTGAAGCATCACAGTCTACCTCAAACACTTTATCAAAATTTGGTAAGGCTAATATGGGTGACTCAATTACCTTCTTCTTCAGAAAATTAAAACTTTCCTCATATTCCTTGGTCCACATGAATGTCTTGCCTCTACTGCAATCTTTTATGGGTGCTACAATACTACTAAAATTTCAAATAATTTTTTTGTAAAAGTGTCACATACCCACTACCTAAATAAGATTTTTCTTTTTTTTGGTCTTCTGCCGAATCAGAAGCCCTAAACATCCATGGAGGACCAGCGTAAGCTGGCTCTTTCTCTCCCCCCCCACTCCCATGTGGTCACGGGTCATGATCATAGTCTAAATAAACGCAGTACCTCTTTCATATTTCACGCCTCGGCGCTACAGTAATGTCGATTTGTTTGACTTGGCAACCGCTGAACCCTGACAGGGCTAGTGATCGGCCAATGGGGACGAATCCCTATAGGATTAGCAACTGGCTACTAGGAACAAATCCCAATAGGGCCAGAGAACAGCCAATGAGAAACGGCCCCGTTGTAAGGTTAAGTGGAATACAGGTGGCAGAGAGGGAAACGCGACACGGTAGTCGACATGACAGGAGGGGCCCCACTTCACACGCCACACTATTCCGGACCCTGAGATTTCTCGAAGGAATCTTGTCCGTCCATCGGGGCTTAGCCACATCATATTGTCTCGACATTATGGATCGGGATTTGTCAAGGCAAAAGCCCGAGTTTTCATCAGCGAAACTCCTGAATCCCCGATCCCCGATTTCCTGAAATAGTTAATCTCTCAACACGTCACCTCCTTAAATCGGACGGTCTACAACTGCTCAGGGGTTTCCACCCTGGAAAGTCCCGATCCCTTGTCATCAGTAATCCCGGTCTTGCGATTCCTGATTTCCCGTAATGGGAGATCTCACAACGCGTGGCCTCCGTCAATCAGACGGCTCCGACCTATCCCGGGGTTTCCAAAATGGAAAGTCCCGATCTCTTGTCAACAGGAATCCTGATTCCGCAATTCCCAATTTCCTGTAATGGAAGATCTCATGACGCGTGGCCTCCGTCAATCAAACGACTCCGACCTATCCCGGGGTTTCCACAATGGAAAGTCCTGATCTCTTGTCAACAGGAATCTCGATTCCACGATTCCCGATTTCTCGTAATGGAAGATCTCACGACGCGTGGCCTCCATCAATCGGACAACTCCGACCTATCCCGGGGTTTCCACTATGGAAAGTCTCTATCTCTTGTCAACAGGAATCCTAATTCCGCGATTCCTGATTTCCCATAATGGAAGATATCACGACGCGTGGCCTCTATCAATCAGACGACTCCGACCTATCCTGGGGTTTCCACAATGGAAAGTCTCGATCTCTTGTCAACAGGAATCCCGATTCCGTGATTCTCGATTTCCCGTAATGGAAGATCTCATGACACGCGGCCTCCGTCAATCGGACGGCTCCGACCTATCCTAGGGTTTCCACAATGGAAAGTCCCAATCTCTTGTCAACAGGAGTCCCGATTCCGCGATTCTCGATTTCCTGTAATGGGAGATCTCACGACGCGTGGCCTCCGTCAATCGGATGGCTTAGACCTATCCCAGGGTTTCCACAATGGAAAGCCTCGATACACTGGAGTCTTAACCCTCAGGTAACTCCTAACAGATCCAACGGCTGTTGGGTTTTTCAGCCGAGCTCTGACGGCTCATAATGGTTCCTACCCATGCATTCTTCCACGACTCCCTGGGCGTGGAAAAGATCCACGGTCCAGATACTCTCATGAACCTTGGGGATCTACGGTCATAAACTCTTCGCTACCCACGAAGACATAGGAAAACAAAGGGGTAAGGAATTTAACGCCCTACTTTCTCCTACTAATCTAACGGTCGTGGGTGACCACAGATTCCTCGATGAAATCTCGTCCGTTGATTAATACCTATCAGGGTTAAAATACTTAACACTCCATCTTCTTCCTCTGATTTGACGGTCGTGAGTGACCACGGATCTCCCGACGGGATCTCATCCGTCGATTCATTACTTCATCCTTATGCTGTCATCTCGGTTTTCAAGAGGATCGTTCCTCCTCATGCAAGATTACTAAGGCCTTACACCTTCAGAACCGCCTTCCCGGTTCTTGATGGGCTTTTCAAGGAAGGTATTTCTATGGGGAGATTTACTCAGGGTATTATCTGAGGTGGATAAGGGTATCGTTCATCCGAGAACCAGTCATGAAGTCTAAATTAGATCAGTACGCATGTAAATAACAATTCATGAGGACATAAACCATACGTAGTCTTTCCACATAAATATACAACTACTAGTACTGACAAAAACACCATACAGACATTCTTATAATGAAATCATTCACAGTATCCCAGCTTATGAGCATAATTATCAGAATAAACATATATATGTATTTCAATATTCCAGAGGAAAAACATTTATCAGAAATAACACCAGGGGTCAAGCAACTGCTGAGAGGGGTACTCATTTCCACCCAACCGTAGGCTTAGTGACTCCCAGTGGATTTAGCACTAGCCACCCTCGAGCTGAGACCACGATGCTATGAGACTATGTCTCCATTTTCCAGTGACCAGGAGCAAAGGTTGCAATCCTTCCTCTCTGCTATCACTCACTCTGCGTAATGCCAGAGTTCTCCCCTCGCGTCTGTCTCCCAATCGCTTCTACCCTACGCCTTATCCTCTTAAGAGGTTGCGTGTGGCGTGATTACCCTCGCGCTGGTCAGTCATGATGGCTCTACGAATAGGTGGTTCACCTCCCCATCCCTCATTAATACATCTACCTACTAGCGTGCGAGACATTCAATTCGGGGCCAGTGAGCCGCTTTTGGTTCTTCGGGCCAGTGGAGTCCAAATACGGTATTAATTCTCGGTGGAAGTTAACGCCACCTTTCCAGGTGCCTTCCACCGCCATCGTGGACTCTTTTTCTACACATCCCCTCTCAGCAGTCCTGCAATAAAATTCGTAATGTTATTCACATTCATTGACCTTTTCCTCAAGGTCCATTTACATCACATATTCACATTTATGAGTTTGCCATAGTTCTTGGCTAGTCCCGTTATTTTTACAAACTGGGGGAAACAGGGTGTTACAATTCCCTCCCCCTTAAAAAGGAACATCATCCTCGATGTTCTTATCTACTAACATGAATTGCATGTACAGAAGTAAACAAAATCAGATATGCCTGTCTCATGGCATCCTCCATTTCCCATGTAGCCTCATCTGGGCCAAAATGTTTCCACTGCACCTTGACCTGTGCAATGGTTCTGTTCCGGAGCGGGGTTTCCTTTCTATCCAGTATGCATTGGGGTTCTGGTAGAAATTCTCCCTCCAGTTCCACTTGTATCACAGACAAGTCAATTATATGATTAGCATCATGTACATATTTCTTTAATAATGAAACATGGAAAACATTATGTGCTTTTACTATGGGAGGAAGTGCTAGCCGATAGGCTACAGGTCCCACTCTATCTAGAACCTCAAAGGGTCCACAATAC
>ML779402.1:159631-177144 GCA_009831015.1 Picea engelmannii
GTACAACACATGGACTCATGCTTTCTCTTACCAAACCTTTATTTATGAGTTTTGTCACTTGTCGGTTGAGATCTACATGTTGTTTAGGACTCATCCTATAGTCTTCCTGATTAGGTAAAGATGATCTCGAGATCAGATCATTGTGAATTTTAATATCCCTCTTTGGTGGAATACCATTAGGTAGTTCATTAGGGATAATATCAACATATTTTTCTAGTAACTTGGCCACTTTAGTAGGAATTTGTATGTCTTCCATGACTCTTTTTTACACAATTAACACATGGCAGAATCTCGTTTCCTTTGTTTCCTTAACAAATTATCTTTTTGACAACATATTCTCAGTTTTTCCCTCATCCTTAAGGGGAAATAAGATGACTTTCGATCCATCCTCCCAAAATGTGCATGTATTCTTTCCTCCATCATGCATGAATTTTATGTCATATTGCCAAGGCCTCCCCAATAACAGATGGAATGCATCCATCAAAATGACATCACACCATACTTCATATTTATAAGTGTTACCAATGGAAAACTTGATCAAACATATTTTATTAATGGTGACTCCATTCCCCTTTTTGAACCATGCAATTTGGTAAGGATAGGGATGTGATTCACAACGTAATTTCAACTTATCTACTATCTCTTTGGAAGCCATATTCTCAAAACTCCCACTACCAATAATAACTTGAAATAACTTTCCCCCGGAAGTGCATCTGGTTCGAAAAATATTTGTTCGAAGCAAAGAATCTTCATTGCCGCTACCCTACCTTTGCTCCTTTTTTAGGAATCACCATTGACCTTCGTATCATGAGAATATCCCCCATATCAAGTGGGACTTCATATTCAATTCCTTCTTCGTCATTCTCAGCTTGGACCAAGTTCAAACCAGGTTGGTGTCCTTGCTTTCACTTTTGTATGTTATAACTTGGTCGTTCAAATGCTCAATGACCCTCTACACCACACCTGAAACACACATACGGTCCTCCTCTGCCACCACCGTAACCTATACCCCTCTGAATCCTATTCCTCGTGGATGATTTAGTTTACTTTGTCAAGTATCTTCTACTTCCTCAACTCCTTGGGATAATTATCCTCTGCCATAGTTAAAACCACCCCGTGAGGCAGACAATGTACCCCTCCTTTCTCATCTATGCCTCTTCCATGTTGCGAACTCTATGCATGCTTATTCATCTTGAATAGAAAATTTTAAACAATTCACATACTTTGCAGCCAATTTCTCATCAGTTTCTTGGCGATCATCCAAATGGACAACTGATAAAACTTCATTGTTAGTTCCTCCATGGTGGACAGGTTTTGCTTCAAGTTTTGAAATCAATGCAAAAGGGTTTGGGCATAGTCTAGAGGAAAAACAAATTCTCACAACTTTTTTTCCATCTTGCTCCAGGTATTAATTTTTTATTTTCCTTTTCTTACTCTGTCTTTCTATGCATGATCCCACCATATCATCGCATGACCCTTCATCTTGGTGCATTCAAATTTCACCTTCTTTTCCTCTGGCATAGGATACCATTCAAAATTTTTATCCATGGAGTTTAGCCAATCTATTAACTCCTCTGGTTTCAAATTCCCTTAATATTATGAAACTTCCATGTTGATCCTATCATTTCTCCCTTCTAGAGCCCTGAGCATCATTTCTTTAAAAGACATGCGCTCTAATTGTTCTTATTCATGTTCTTCTTGTTCCTCTTCATGTTCTATATGTTGATCTACATTTCCTAGGTCTATCTCCTCATCAGACACTTCTCTTTGTATTATTCTCTGACTATCCAATATTCTTGTAAGATCTGCTACTTGCCTTTGGAGGTTTTGCATATCTCTGTGCATCTGAGAAAGACCTCCTCTTTCTCTTCCTCTCCTAGCCATCTTCTCGTTCTGATACCAAATGATGTAGCCAAAGCCTGAGATTCATTCATAAGATCAAATAAACCATGAAAACACAGGAGAATGGAAAAATAACTCTCTTTTATTCCTTCTCCATCCTAACAATTACAATCAAAGTTCAATTTCTTATAACTACTATCTGGGATTTTCGAAAACAACTAATTTTAGAAAACCAACTATTTTATAGAAAAACAACTAAATTAAAAATATTCTCACATGACTCTAAAAATGACCACTAAATAAGAGATTACTAGCATGAAATTATTTGTCAACTCGCTTTACTGATTAAGTTCATAAACTAAGAGATAAATGATAACTAAAAAATTAAAAATTCTCGTAAAAACACTAAAAGCCCAATTTGAGGCCTTATATGAAGGAATTTGGCCTTGAAAAAGTGTCTAAACAATGCCCAATTGAATGGATCCATCCGGCACGGTAGTGAATGATTTGAGACAACTCCCCGTAAAATTTCAGCCCAAATGGATAACCGAGTCAAAATTTATGACCCTCTGAAAATCCCTGAAAAATCCCTACATCATTGTCCTTTGGTTGAAAAGAACGCAGCTCCTGCAAGTTCCTGTCTTCAAAATGTTTCCATTTAATGGGATATAGGTTCATCAAGTCACCCTCTTTAATCCATGTACTCTCTTTTGGTGCTATGCCTTCCCACTAGACTAGATATCAGTTGTATTGGACTTGCCGAGTATGAAGGGTCTTCTTATCTAAAATATTTGCAATCTTTTCCTTTTTCTTGCTTGTAATGGCCTGTTGCCAATCCACCTTTGCCTCAATGTCATCACCCATATCATCCCCATGGAATATATACAAATCCAAAATGTTAAACAAAGGGGAGATATCGAGTTCAGTTGGTAAATCCACCTTATAAGCATTGTCATTTATTTTCTTGAGAATCTTGCACGAACCAATTTTTTTATAGTTCAGTTTGTGGTATGCTCCTCGAGGAAACCACTCCTTCTATAAATAAACCATCACCAAATCACTTTCATTGAATACCTGGTATCGTTGGTGAGAATCTTTGATAATTTTGTTTTGTTCATTATCAAAGATTTACCTATAGATCTATTAACTGAACTATTGTAGGAAAATTCTGCTTGAGGTAAAGACAAATCCCACATCTTGGGCTTCTCTCCAACAATGCTACGTAACATGTTTCCCAAAATCCGATTTTTCCACCTCGGTTTTCCCATCTGTTTGGGGGGCATATGAACTATTTGATGCAGGCGCATCGCTCCACCTCAACAATGTGCCAACTATTTACCACATAAAAGTGAATTCAAGAAGGGGAGGGGAGCCATCCCTCTCATTTTTCCCCGAATTTAAAATTTTAAATGTAATTTAATTGGAATTAAAATGTTGTAAGGATGGAAGAGCCGAGTCATGTCTTTGTATAGAGAGTATATAGGTTGCCTTTACTGGCTGACTGTAGGTTGATATATATCCAATTCAGACTAGATGTTCATTCAATGTAATCTTCCTCAATAGATAGGCATTTTGATGGTGATTAGACACCACTAGTGTAGTTGGAGGGAAAGACTCAATGAGTCTCCTCTTGTATAAATCATTGTAACATATGCCCAGTAGAGGCTGCTGAAAGTTGATTGTAAATCATTGTAAGTTAAGAGGAGAGAAGAGCCAAGACTCTGCTGCAGTCCGTGCTTTTGTGCACATATTGTAATTAACATTCACATTAATAAAAAAGAGCAGATTTCACTGTTTATAGGTTTCTGTGTGGTGAATATGTGTTTTATGAATTTCATTTGTGTGTTTATATGTGCATATGTTGTAGATGTATGTGATAGGTTTCATCTGCAGGAGGAAGATATAATTCACTATCTTTTTGTGAGTTTGCTGGATTATTTCTGGGTTCTTTAGGCTAAATGCAAGGAGTGCATGAAAAAGTCTTGAAAACTCTGTGAGCCAGCGCAAGGAGTGCGCATCAGAATTCTTCTTCGAATTCAAGAGAGAACGTGCCAGGAGGGCACACCGGGCTAAATAAAAACTCAGAGCGGAGACTCATAGTTACTGAATACTCTAGAGGAAAGACTGTGCAGAGAAAGAACATCCAGAGTTGTTGAATACTCCAAAATACTCTACCATGTGGGCATTTAGCGAGTGCAAGGAGTGCACAAGAGAAATCTTCTTCGAGTTCTGTGAGAAGAGTGTCAAAGTAGAGACACCACAGAGTTACTAAATAATCTATAAGCTCAGCAAGGAGTGCTTTGAGAAAGTGCAAGGAGTGCATAGGGCCAATACTTATCTGAAGTATTGGTGAAGTTCTGGAGAACCAGAGTTGTTGAACACTCTGTGGGTGAAGCTATGCAAGGAGTGAATTGAGCGAGAGAAAGTGTACGCAAGGAGAAAGTCAACTTCTTAGAATGTAGGGAAGAAGCTCTACAAGGTGTGAATTGAGCAGATGCAAGGAGTACATCAGTGAACCTGGAAATAGTTGATGATTCAAGAGAAGATCTGTGCAAGGAGTGCACCAGGCCAACACTTATAAAAAGTGTTGAAAGAAGTCGTCTGGAGGCTCAGGTAAGCACAATAAGTCTATGTAGGAGCGAACTTGTTCCAATTTCAAATTCTTAGGAGGAAGAGCATCGAGTTTCCAAGAGAGAACTATAAAGTCCTTTGAGGGACCAGAAGGGCCGAGTCCCTTAGAAACTTGAGCAATTGCAAGGCTCGGGAAAATTAGTGCAAGTTTTCACATTGAAAGTGAAAGTGTGTGCCAGGGTGAGGTCAAAATTCATTGGAAAAATATCACAAGGAGAAGCGAAGTTGAGACTCAAGTAGCCGAGATCGTAGGAGGAGGTTCAAGAGAAAAAACCTTTGAAGACTTATAAATTTCCCCAAACTTGGTAGAAAGCAGAAGCTCAGGAGGAGGAGAAAAACAACCGTTGGATCATATGCAAGGAGAAGAATGAGCTCGTTGAATCCCACATCCAGACAATAGGAGGAGCACACCGAGGAGGAGAGAAGATCCCAGCCATCAGATCTAAGCATGAGGGATCAACATCCATCGGATCCAGGTAAGGTGCACAAAACTTAATCCCTTTGTAAGTGCACAGGAGAGTGGACTCACTGAAGTCCTAAAGTCCTGAAGTAGATCGGGACCATCCATCACCTAGGGGGATAAGTGGCAGAAGATATGGAAGTCCGGAGTAGAGGCACTACGAGAGAATCCAGGTGAGTAGAGTGTGAAACTTCCAAAGCTCTGAAGCCCAAAGCTCATCCTAGTCGTTGGTGCTGGGAAGGGACATGTGGAGTGATATCTGAGACTCCAGGCGAATTGCACTACGAGAGATTTCAGATGCAGTGGTTGTAGAATCGTCGAAGTCCCGAAGCGACAAAGTAAATATAGACCATTGGATCTGTTATCACTCGAGGAAACTCTCCTAGGCTGTATCTCAGAGATGTCTCGTAACTTAACTATTTTTATAATTATTTTCTTAATAATGGGTGTGGGATTGGATCAAGATGAATATCTAATTCAATGGATTGGATCTTCAAGACAGTCTAGTTATATTCACACAGTACAAGGCCTTCAAGAGCTATTATCAGATAGGTTTTTAGATCAAATAGATAAGAAACCAATCAATTAACTAGAACATACATAAACCATATATATGAAGGGTCAAAAAACTAGCAATGGATGCTTATGATTCTTGTTTAATAATCAAAGGTAAGATGACCGTCACCATAGGACATTTAAATAGAGACAAAGAAATGATTTCAACTCATAAGGCATATAATAGAAATGAAAAGAGAGTCTGACAATAACAATGAAAGAAGCTTGCAGGTTGAATATATTAAAGAAAATGTCTTAATCACAATAACAGTAGAGTATAGAACTCAAATTCGAACCCTTTGTTCATCAAATGTTCTGGGCTTTATATCCTTTACAAACAGTTTCAAAATCCTAGAATACTAGATCAAATTTTGCCTAAAATAGAAAGTCAATAACTGGCCCAAGAAAATAGACAAAGATCCTATAAAATAGGTCAATTCCTATCCTTGGATGATCTTTATGTCCTTTGGATTACTTGGCAGGTGTAGTGAGCCTTTCGAGGCTGCTGGATTTTATATGATATGAGAGAAGTCGAAAATGACACCTGCTAACAATCAAACAACTTTATATCCCTGAAAATAGCTAATCGATTTTGACCTTTCTGCCTTGTAGAGCATCTCCAAAATCAAAACAAACTCTTGATAAGGATGTCATTAATTATTTTCTATCAATTGGAACCATTCCTGAGGCCTTTGGACAAAGAAAACCTGGATCTGTGCAAAAATATTAACTTTCTGCCCTATTAGTGCTTTCGGTAGCTAGAATAAATAGAATTCAGACCAATTAGCTACCAAAAGCTCTTCTTTCGGTGACTAATGAACAATCGAAATGTTCTCCTAAGCCACCAAAAGGTATGTTTTAGTGAAATTATCAAAATTTAAGAATACCTTTTGTCTTAGCTCAAAAACTCCTTAGGGCTGATCTTTTAAGGCTTCTGCATCTTGCTCAAAGACTATAGGATTGTTGGCTGCCTCTGGTTCATTGCACTGAACTGCTACCTCTGCTAGGGTTTCGAGAATAGCATGTGTTTGAGACTGGTGTTTTGGAGACATAGATTTCAACCTTAAATCCCTAACCTTTTTCTTCAAACCCTGAGCTACTCTCCATAAGCTGTTGTAATCTTTTACAATCTTCTCCTTCTTTTTCTTTTCCTTTATGCTTTCATGTGCTAATCTTTCCAAGGTTGAGTTGCTTTCTACAAAATTCTTCGACAGGGTTTCATATCTAGTTTTAATTACCCTTTCTAGCACTTCTTGTTGAGCTAACTTCTTCTTAAGCTTCTTGATTTCCTTTGATTTACTCTGCTTCACTCTTTTTCTAGATGAGGCATCTGCAACATGTGGTTCTTGTTCTTCTTGAGGTGTAGGTGATGGAAGGTCTTCATACCTTGCTGTGAATACATCTACATAAATTGATTTTTCATGCCCCGTGGTAATTGAATCATCGTGCCCTATTTCAATCTGGTCTTCTTCATCTTCTGAGTTTGTGTAAGGAATATTAAGAATGCTCTTGTTCACTAGGGGTTCTTCGGCCTTATCTGTTTCACTGTTGAAGTTTAGTTTCTTCTTAGTTATATTAAGCTTAGAAGAAGGAGAGGGTTGATTAACTAGAATTGGAGAGATAGCTCTCCTCCTCCTCTTCCCACTTCTGGGAGTAGAAGACTTCTTGGAATGAGGACTCTTTTTTCCCTCTGGCTATATATTAGTCTGGAAATAATTCTAGAACAAGAAGTAATTCCACTTTTTTCTTCTTCTTTGCAACAACTCACAAACCAAGAGTTTAATTAGACCATGGTGGGATATTTTACCTGCAACTTTATTGGGCTTGACCTTGACTTGATGAGGCACCTTAGATAAGCTTCTGTGGAGAAAATAGGGCAGATTTAGTGGGTTTCTACCAGTAAAATGATTCATGAGTTTGAAATGGTAAATCATCACCCTATTATATCTACCTTCACAAGTTATATAGACCATAATGGATTTTAGTAACTGTTGCCATTTCTCTTCAAGGAAAGACACAGGAATGTCTTTCTTCCATATCAAATCCTTGTGTTCTGGTTTCAGGTAAGACCTAAATTCAACATTCTTTGTGATAGTGGTTTTGAACCATTTTTCTCCAGTCTTGGGAAGCTCTGTCACCTCGGCTATGAGGGCTTCATAAACCTCAAATTCATCTCGACCGATGACTTATTTCCTTCCATCGAATTTCAGTCCAAGGCTTATGCCACCTGTTGGTGAGAGCTCTGTAATATTTTACAAAAATCATAGCAACCTGCGTCCCTAAAAAGTTGGCATACCTCTGAGTGCGATTCCAAGTAACTGATATTGTTGAGCTCTTTCCTCAGAGTTGATCCTCCTTTCTTCATCTGTCACAATGCTCCTGTACACTTGCAATTTGAAAATCAGATTTTGGGGGAAAGTTACACAACATAGACTTAGGGAGATTTGGCTCGGCTGTGGCAGGGATGAGAAAAATGAGGCGAGCATCAGATCATGGCACTGATTACAAGGGATGCGAAAGAGAATCTTGTGATTTGAAACAATCATGGTTGATGACTATAATGATGAAAGGTATGTAACCATGTAGTTTGATGAAACAATGATCCAAAACAATTTGCTACATCATGCAGAGATCAGCTTCCGGTCTTAAACGGTTTCGTCTCTTGTATTTTCGATGGCTAATTTCAATTATAAAACTTCAAACCTGATGGTTTAAACGTGTGAAAGGACGTGTTGACTTCTCCCCTGCTCCTGCGATTTCGGTGGCTAAAATAGCCCTGAATTTCTTTGTTTAAGCTGCCGAAAGCTAAGGCTTTCGGTGACTAATGAATAATCGAAATGTTCACCTAAGCCATTGAAACTTGAGATTTGAATTAGATCAAATAAAAACTAAACAAATGTTTATTCTAACTTTATTACATGCAAAAGCTCTAAAAAATGAGCTTTAAAAATTAAAAAAAAGGTATTTTTTAAAAGACTTCCTATCACCTAAAATGAAATAACTCGATTGATTTATTTGAGGAGATAACAGGATCCGTAAGGGATACATGGATGAGATCCATGTTCTTTGGTGGAAGAGCACTTCGGGGAAAATCCTGTTGCAACAGATGGTTAAATATGAAGGAGAGGCACTTTAGAAGATTTGAAGTGTCGAGCTTCAAAAAATCTCGAAGCCCGAAGTGGTGGAGAATATATCATTCGTCCATCAGTTGGAGACATGTGGCAACATATCCAGCATCCAAGAGGAGTTGGTGTAGAAGGGTGAATAACTCCCGAAGTCATCGGGAGCCGAAGCAGATCTAGGCTGTTGATCCTTCGGGGACAAGTGTCAGTAGATCCTTCACTTCAGAGGTCGTACATTCTAGAGGAAAGTGAGAGTGGAGTTTGAAAAACTCTTGAAGCCCGATGTAGCAAAGTCCATTGTGGTCGTCTGTCTAAGAAGGACATGCATCATTAGATCACGGAATTCAGGGAAACACTGAGGAGGAAAGTGGAGCCATTGACAAGAATTCATCTGGAGCTCCAATGGTAATAATCTCATCCTAGTTGTCAGTCACTTGGACATGTGGCGTAATATTGTGCAGTCTGAAGGTTTGTCACTTCGGGAGAAAGGAAAGAAACAAAGCATTGACTAGAAGTCGCCTGAAGTGGAACAAAGGGTGCATATTGATCGTTGATGGAGGTGAACACGTGGTGCTTGTTCCGTAGCTCCGGGTAAAAGTCACTCCGGGGGAAAAGGGTGTTTGGAACACTCGAAACTACTGAAGTTTGGAGTCTTGAAGTGAATCACATCCATTGGATTTTGAAGAAGAGTGGGCCATAGATTTCGGTCCAGGTGGTTTCGTCGGTTTGGAGTTAAGATAATTTGGAATCAGCTGCACTTGAAACATTCGAAGCCCAAAGTCGCGAATGGGACTATATTAAGGTCATGGCCCGTGGTTGTAAGAGAGAAGAGCCTAGCAGAGGAGCTAGCACTTGCCACTCAGAGTTACCAAAAGCATAGAGAAAAGGCATGTGGGTGAATCGAACCGCGTGGGTAAAAAAAGGGGACATGTGTAAAACAATTGCGAGGTATAGAAGAATCCCGAAGAGCTAATTCAACTCATTGTTTTGAATGATCCTAGATCAGGAGGTCGCAAAACCTCGAGGAGAGAAGGGGGGGCTGTATCAAGTGGTATTAGAGCCTAGGAAAAGGTTCTTTATGATACCATCAAGTGGTATTAGAGCCTAGGAAAAGGTTTTGTCTAATACCATCAATTGGTATTAGAGCCTAGGAAAAGGTTTTGTATGATACCATCAAGTGGTATCAGAGCTTGATTTTTCTTGTAGATAACAGACAAAGGAGGAGACAAAATATTGATTCTCTATGTGTTATTGTTGGCTAGTGTGCAACAACTAGTAGATAGCCAGGTGGGATACAAGGAGAATTTGGAGATACTCTCAGTTGCAGAGTAGACAGTTGATAGCTAGGTGGGATGAATTTGAAGGAAGAAATATGGCTACTGAAGGCCATAAGCGTGTTCAAGGTAAGTACTGCAAGTAGAAAAACAAAGAAGAGATGGACAAAGAGCTCAAAGAGATAAGAGCATAAATGGAGAGGCTAATGTTGAAGATGAAACAAGAAGCCCAAGTACACTGGAGGTACAAATGGCCAATGAAGTAGAAAGTAAAATGGTTTGTCCAAAATTTGTTGGCAAGAAAGAAGCAATAGGTAGTGAGGAGGTGGCTAAGGGAAGATGAAACCCTCAGTGAAACAGAGAAAATGGTTTACATATATGAACCATAAGTTGGAGAAAACCTTAGTGATGAGGAGGAGATGAGATCATCTGAAGATCTCATAAATTTCTAGGAAGACAGAAATGGATTTTCAAATTTCCAGGTGGGGAGTGAGATAAGATCAGTGGAGGATCTCATAAACTGCCAAGATGTTAGTGGTGAATTTTCAAATTGCCAGGTGGGAAATGAGGTGAGATCAGTTGATCTCATAGACTGTTAGGAGGGAAGAGGAGAAATCCTGATTTTCCAGGTGGGAAAGGGAGAAGATATGAACTTAGCTAGGAGTTCATATCAACAAGGAGTGCTGACAGAGGAGAATCGAAGGAGTATTCTGGTCATTGAGGGAATCAATATATTCATGCCAACTAGCCAAGAAGAGGCTAGCATAGGTGTTTCCGATGCAACAGAAAGACAACTAGGTGTGACTGTCATAGAGGAGAAGGTGTAGACATCAAAATCTTCCCAAGCAGTAGAAGAAGGAGAAGGGCATTCAACAAAATTTCTCATAAATTTGAGCCAGGAAGATGAACAAGAGATGACTGCAACACTGAAGCCTACAATAAAAGAGGAAGAAAAACACATGGATTTCGCTAATCTGTGTGAAGAACTGGAGGCCCTGGAGAGAAGGTTAAATATGCAGAGTCAACACATCCAACATGTAATTTGGAAACAAATGGACAAGAATTACAGTCCGAGGAGCAACTAGAAGAAGCTTAAGTTGTACTAGCAACATAATTGGTAGAAGTTAATCTGTCAGAGGAGATAGATGAGAAACAACTCAGTAAGGAGACTACATAATTGGAGTCTGCAGTAGAGTGGAAATATAGTGCCATAGGAGATGGAGACAACATGGGGGATCATGATGATCTTCCCTTAGATCAGCAGAAAAAAGTGCAATAGGGTAGTCTGCATGAAAGGAGAAGCTAGCCAGTAGGTCAGCTGGAAGAGGTGATTGAGGAGATCCGAGAGTTTATGTTGAGATAAAAATAAGAGACTATCAGCAAGGAGAGCATGAGCATAGGAGAACCTGCAACAATAGCAAGGAAGCAACAATAGTCACAACAAAACAGAGGAACATGAGGACAAATCCAAAGAGGAGTTTGGGATCCAGGAGGATTTCAATAGTGGAGTAGAGGGAGCCATGAGTAGGAGCTCATGATTTTCCCAGTAGTGGAGTATGGATGCATCCCCCCTTCTCTCCTCAGGGTTATGCGACCTCCCAGTCTAGGATTGTTCAAAACACTGATCTAAATTAGCTCTTTGGGCCTTTGCTAGAACCTGCAATTGTTTTACACAAGTCCCCTTTTGTTACCCATGCGGTTCAATTCACCTACAAGCATTTTCTATGCACTTCTGGTAACTATGAGTGGTGAGCGCTAGATCCTATTCTAGGCTCTTCTCTCTTACGACCACAGGATATGAAATCCATCTAGCCCCCTTCACAACTTTGGGCTTCGACTATTTCGAGTGCAACTGATTCCAAATTGCCCGAAATCCGAACCAGCGAAACCACCCCGACTGAAATCTATGGTCTATGCTTCTCCAACAACCAGTGGATGTGATTGACTTTGGGACTCTGGACTTCGGGAGTTTTGAGTGTTCAAAACACCCATTTTCCCCATAGTGAATTTTACCTGGAGTTACAGATCGAGTGCCACGTGATCTCCTCAATCAACGGTTGAG
The DNA here is from genome assembly GCA_009831015.1 of Picea engelmannii. NCBI lineage: Eukaryota > Viridiplantae > Streptophyta > Pinopsida > Pinales > Pinaceae > Picea > Picea engelmannii. The sequence continues at coordinate 171,578 of ML779402.1, forward strand.
ATGCGCCCTTTGTTCCACTTCAGGTGACTTCCAGTCAATGCTCCATTATTTTCCTTTCTCCTGAAGTGTCAATCCTCCAGAGTGAAAAACCTTCGGACTACACAATATTACACCATGTGTCCAAGCGAGTGATGCCTAGGATTATATTCTTACCTTTCGAGCTCCGGACGTCTTCTGGTCAATGCCTCCACCTTCCTCCTCAACGTTTCCCCGAAGTCCACGATATAATGACACACGTCCTTCTTAGATCGATGGCCACGATGGACTTCACTAATCCAGGATTCGAGAGTTTTGAAAACTCTAGTCTTGCTTTCCTCCAGAGTGTATGACCTCTGAAGTGAAGGATCTACTGACACCTATCCCTACAGGATCAATGAACCAGATCCTCTTCGGCTCCCGAAGAATTTGGGAGTTCTTCAACCTTCTTACACCCACTCCTCTTGGATGTTGGATCTCCCGCCACGTGTCTCTGAATGATGGACGACTGAGATCTTCTTCACCACTTTAGGCTTCGACAGTTTTTGAAGCTTGACACTTCAAACCCTCTAGAGTTAACCATTTGCTTCCACTTGCCTCCCTACAATCAACAGTCAGGATCTGCTTTGCTACTTCAGGCTTTGGGAATTTTTCAAACTCCACACATGATTTTCCCCGAAGTGCTCTTCCATCGAAGCACGCGAATCTCTGTCACGTGTCCTTTCCAGATCCAATGGTCCAGATTTACTTTGCTTCTGTAGGACTTCAGTGATTCTGCAACCACCGTGTCTAAAATATCCCATAGTGAAATTCCTCTGGAGTCTCATATGTCACTCCACATGTCCCTTCCCAACACCAATGACTAGGATGAGCTTTGGGCTTCAGAGCTTTGAAAGTTTCACACACTTCTCACTTGGATTCTCCCAGAGTGCCTCTGCTCCAGACTTCCAGATCTTCCACCACAAGTGCCCCTAGACGATGGATGATATCGATCTACTTCAAGACTTCTGGACTTCGGCAATTCCACTCTCCTGTGCACTTACAAAGGGATTAAGTTCTGTGCACCTTACCTGGATCCGACAAATGTCAATCCTTCGCGCTGAGATCCGATGGTTGGGATCTTCTCTCCTCCTTGGCGCACTCCTCCTACTGTCTGGATGTGGGATTTGACGACCCATATCTTCTCCTTGCAGCTGATCTAATGGTTTTTGTCGCTCCTCCTCATGAGCTTATGCTTTCTCTCGAGTTTGGGAAAATTTGTAAGTGTTCAAAGGTTTTTTCCCTTGAACCTCCTCCTGCGAGCCTGACTACTTGGGTCTCGACTTTTCATTTCCTCCTAATATTTTTCCAATGAAGTTTGAACTCGCCCTAGAGAACACTTGTGCTTTCACCGTGAAATCTTGCACTAATTTTCCTAAGCCTTGCAATTTCTTGGGTTTCTAAGGGACTCAAACCTTCTGCTCCCTCAAAGGAATTTCTAGTGCTCTCTTGGAAAATCAATGCTCTTCCTCCTGAGAATTTGAAATTGGAACAAGTTTGCTCCTACGTAGAATCCTTGTGCTTGCTTGAGCCTCCAAATGGTTTCTTTCAACACTTTGTCTAAGTGTTGTCCTGGTGCACTCCTTACACAGGTCTTCTCCTAAATCCTGAACTCTTTTCAGGTTCATTGATGCAATCCTTGCATCTGCTCAATGCACACCTTGCAGAGCTTCCTCCCTACAATATAAGAAGTTGAATGTATCCTTGTGCACACTTGCGGTCTCTCAATGCACTCCTTTCAAAGATTCACCCCCAGAGTGTTCAACAACTTTGGTTCTACAAAACTTCACCAATACATCAGATAAGTATTGGCCCTGTGGACTCCTTGCACTTTCTCAAAGCACTCCTTGTTGAGCTTACAACGTATTTAGTAACTCTATGTTGTCTCTCCTTTGACACTCTTCTCACAGAACTCGAAGCAGATTTCTCTTGTGCACTCCTTTCACTCGCTCAATGCCACCTGGTAGAGTCTTTCTGAGTATTCAACAACTCTGGTTGTGCTTTCTCTACACAATATTTCCTCTAGAGTATTCAGTAACTCTGAGGCTCCTCTATAAGTCTGTAGTTATCCTCGTATGGCCTCTTGGCATGTTCTCTCTTGGATTCAAAGAAAAATTCATATGCTCATTCCTTGCGCTGGCCCATAGAGTTTTCAAGACTCTGTCATAAACTCCTTTCATTTAGCCTAAAGAACCCAGAAATAATCCAAAAAACTCATAGAGAGATAGTGAATTCTATCTTCCTCCTGCAGATGAAACCTATCCCATACATATACAACATATGCACATATAAACACACAAATGGAATTCATAAAATACACATTCACCACACAAAAACTCATAAACAGTGAAATCTGCTCTTTTGTATTAATGTGAATGTCAATTACAATATGTGCATAAAAGGACAAACTTCAAAAGAGTCTCGATTCTTCTCTCCTCTTGGATTACAATGATTTACAATCAAATTTCAACATCCTCTACTGGGCATATGTTACAATTATTTATACAAGAGGAGACTGATTGAGACTTTCCCTCCAACTACACTAGTGGTGTCTAATCACCATCAAAACGCCTATCTACTGAGGAAGATTACATTGAATGAACATTTAGTCTGAACCAGATCTAGATCAACCTACATTCAACCATTAAAGGTGACCTATATACTACCTATACAAAGGCATGCTCGACTCTTCCAACCTTACAACATTTAACTGCATTTAAATTACATTTAAAATTTTAAATTCAGGGAAAAATGAGAGGGTTGGTGCCCTGTTGGCAGCGGGTAAATTCATGCATGATTCCAAGGCAACTTCATCGGGGTACTGAACAGGCCTACTGGCAGCGAAGTAATGTTGGGTTCAAGAAAACTATCAGGTATAAATTTTTGTATTAATCGTAAAATGTCCTTCATCTTGAATTGATATTTCTTGGACAGGGTAGAGATGTCAGAGTGGGTTAATTGACATCCCTGCTGAGGCTATGGACGCCTGTTGGCAGTAGTGGCCCTTTAAACAGTATTGGATTCAGTTTCTTAAATGTCGTCTCACTCGTAATTAAAACTTGTTACCAAATTGCATTCGGACAGGAACACATCTGACATTAGACTGTGTGTTTTTTTTTTATTCTGATCGAGATGCTTGAATTGTTGTCAACTGTTCTTTAATTTTTCAATCATTCTGATATGTACTAACATGAACTCTTTGGTGATGCAAAGATAACTACTTCTCCCAGTAAGTCACCACTGTTGGTAGCCCTACACAATTTCGTTATTTGAACATGAAATTACATTTTCTGTAGCTGCCTTCAGCTCATCTTGTAAATATTATCATTTTGAGATGATTATTGGATCATATAAGGTTTTCATTAATTCTTTAAGTTTGCATTTTCATTTTGTTTTATGTTTGATTCATGAATGAAAGCATGAATAAAACATGAAAAATTAGCTCCATATTATATTTCTATACAAGGCATTCCTTTTAAGGGTCATGATGCTTATATCCAATTTAAATCCAACACTTGATTGACTTATCTTTGGAATGTTTTGGATATTGATATAATTTTTATATGCTAAGTTTGGTTTGCATTTGAATTATGAGGATTTTTTATTTTTATATATTTAAACCCTTTGCAAAAACAATAGTCGTGCTAGTAGTCATGTTAATCAATGCACAACTACTGTACTCTGTACTTAACTCACCTTACTAGCACAGTGAACTAATGAGCCTCTCATTACGGGTATAGGTTATCGATTTTGTTTGACAGAATTTCATTACTAGGAATGGTAAAGATCTACAACCAAACCCTTGATGTTCATGCTATGATAACACACAACCTTCATTATGGTTTGTTCCTCTTTATCCATTCGGATCTGTTCCTATCGCCCCTTCTATCTAAACCTAAAACTATTCTGAGTAATCCCTGTTACATTCTAGTCACGTTTGTTATGGATATTGTTGTGCGTTTGGAGCCCAATGGCTGCCAGACATTGCTATCACATGACGATGCAGTCGAAGATTTAAAAAGTCAAGGCTGGGATACCTTCCTTAAAAGGTTCGAAGGCCATAAACTTCAGGTAGCGAGGGATTTTGCACAAACATTCGATGGATGCAGAGCGAAAATCGGTGATACCCAATTAGAGGTAATTGAGGAGTTTGTGAGTGAAGCCATAAGACTGCCATCCACTGGTGAGAAGTGGTTCAAAAACTCAAAAATTCCAGAAGTACCTTGGAGCCTCTTTATGACCTCCAAGAAAATCAATTGTTGCAAAAAAGGTATCCCTATTTCTTTGGTTAAATCTAGGTGGCATGGCCTTCTGTTGATCCTCAAACAATTCATGACCTGTGAGGGTCGTTATGGTTTAGTTTTCCTCTATCATATATGATTGTTGATGCATTTCATTGGTTTTCAATTAAACATGCCTTTCTATTTGTTGAGAATCCTGTACAAAATGTCTAAAAGGTATAAGAGACAGAGCCTCGACTCTAGTATTTTCCACCACAGATTGATTAAAATTCTGTTGATTCACCATTTGAAAACCGTGGGCGACTGCTGGGATGGATTTTTAATGAGAAATGGTTTTGTTATGGCCGTTCTTGTAGAAATCCCTAATTTAGATGAGCCATTGATTAAAAATCAACTTGACATCCCAATTAATGAACCAGGCTCTCTTAACATAAACCCCCTAGATGAGACAAGGCTAAGTCAGTCTTCACATGAGAAAAAGATTGTTGAATCGGAGTTAGATAAACCTCCTGTGCCTAATTTTGATGTTGTTCAGAATGTTACTATGAGGCTCGATGTAAAAAAATCTTGCAAACAAACAAAAAAAAACACACAGCATTAGGGTTTTAAAACAAAAGAGAAGGTCATCTTATTTCGAGAAAATTAAGGAATCAAAATGATGCTCATTTGAGCTTGATCGGTCCGATCGCGATCAATGAGGTCTCTGTTGAGCTCCAAATCTACCCAAGTAAATTAGAGTGCATTTATTATCAATCCGGTGTTTGTAAGACTTAGAGGCATGTCCAAAGTATATGGATTTAGAGATAGTTTTTATCTTTAATGGAGATAAACCAAAAACCTATTCTAAGGCTAAGTATGAAAGAGATGCTAAGCTCCTATTCAGAAGTCATCTTCGTAGATCTCATAACAGTAATCATCGCTTGTTTTTCTAAAGAGTAAAAACAGTAAGCATTCAAAAGGAAGTTTAAGACCTATCCAACTATTCTAAGGCTGAATGTGAAAGAGATGCTAAGCTCCTATTCAGAAGTCATCTTCATAGATCTCATGACAGTAATCAACACTTGTTTTTCTAAAGAGTAAAAACAGTAAGCATTCAAAAGAAAGTTTTAAGACCTATCAAATGTTAGAACAACAAAACTCTTATTCAAGAGATGCATTCATTGTCTTCTTTCATTCATTCATTAATCAAATCAAAATATTGAAAGCATAAATAACTCAAAAGCATTCAAAACTATCTTAATGCTTGAAGACAAACTACACATTGAGTTCTCATTCAAGAAACCATTCACAATATGAGTAAGGCTTGAAAAC
>ML779402.1:192813-205053 GCA_009831015.1 Picea engelmannii
CCGTTAAAATAAGAACAGTCGGGGGGGTCTGGAATTTAATCTTGATCGTGGATCTGAGCGCCAATGGCTCAACCATTCAGATGTGCACTTTTTTTACCCTTAATTCCAGACCCTCCCCCCACCGTTAAAGGTAGAACGGTCCAGGGGGGGGGGTCCAGAAAAACTTGTTGACCGTAGATCTAAGTGCCAACACCTCTGCCATTCATCTGTGCACTTTCTTTAATCTGCCAGCGCAAAAATCATATTTTCTCTGAAAACTTAGGACAAGTGATTTATGTGGGTCTGGTCAGCTTTCTTTGCTTTTTGTCACTATGGGGGTTAGGCATCCAACTTTCAAACATCAAAGATATGGTTCAACATCGATCATCATGCATGTTTTATTGAAATAAAACCAACTAACCTATGCTTTAACCTACTTACCTATGACATTTATCCCAGATTAAACTGTTGGACTAAGAAATTAGTCTACCCTAGGGTTATTTGACCAAGATTAGACAGTTTGGCCAAATTTATTCACTAGCTAACCTAAACTACTTGGCTAAGATTAAATAGTTTAGCCAAGCTTATTCACTAATCCTATCAACATCAATTTAAAAGGACTTGGCCATGCTTAAACTATATGGACCAGGTCATTGTTATTGCATGGGGCTTTATTCAATTTCTTTTATGCCCTCTTTTATTCTTTTCTCATTTTCTTTTTCTTTTCTTTCTTTTCTTTCTTTTTCTCAAATTATTTACAGAATGGAAAATTATTTGGCAACCAAACAAAATAAAGGGATAACATCTCAGTCACCAGTTGATCCTATAAATTATAGGGTTATAACAACAGCTCCACCTGGGGATGGTACTCTCCTTGTGAAGTGCCAAGAATCCTGCTTCTTGATGTTCTGAAAAATTTCTCCTTAGTTTCTTTTGTTGTTTGATTTGTTTTATTTTTGAAAATTTTTATGACAATGTTCAAGTGGCTCAGGGCCTTCTTTGCGTGCTTCAACCATCTGGTAAAAGTTATCCACTCAAAAACTTGTAAGCAAAAAGGGAATGGTTTGTACAATGGAAAAGTGTGACCGAAGGCCTCTACTGAGGGGGTGAATAGTGTTTTAGCATTCTGCCATTCATAGGTCCTCCTGGCAGATTGGTCCCATCGCTATTGTCGAGCAAAAAAGAATTATTTCCTCTGCATGCTCGAATCATGTAAGGTCCCTTCCACAGACTGTAGAACTTGCCATGCTTCCCCTTATCTTCATTTCTAGCATCCCACCTCAGAACTAGATCACCTAGATCAAAGTCATCTTCTTTAGTTCTTTTATCAAAGATCTTTTTTATGCTCTCCTGGACAACCTGAGTCTTGTTGTATACTTCTTCTCTAGATTACTGCAAGTGGATCATATGGTTTATCCTTCTTTGGGAGTTGTTTGGCTCGACTTTCATCTCTTGTAGAAGCTTCATGATGGGAACACCTAAAGAGGTAGGAAAAACTGCTTCAGTGCCATAAACCAACTGATATGGAGACATACCAATTGACCTCTTAGTGGTCAGTATATCGGCCCAAAGTGTGAAAACCAGCTTGTTATGCCATGACCTTTTGTTTTCTTGTAGTTTCTTTTTAATAATGTTCACCAGGGTTTTATTGGATGACTCAGCCAACCCATTTGCCTGAGGGTAATAAGCTGTGGAATGTCCCAAAGCAATATGATACTGGTTGCAAAAATCTATGAGATTCTTAGATTAGAAAGAAGTTGCATTGTTGGTTATGATTTTTCTTGGACACCCAAAGCGAGACAAGATATTATTTTCCAGAAATTTAATAATGATAGAATCAGTAGCTTGCCTGCTTGGTACAACTTCAATCCATTTTGTGAAATAGTCCATGGAAGTAAGAATCCATTTGTGCTGGCTTGAAGAGGGAGGATGTATCTCTTCGATAAAGTCTAATCCCCATTGTTGGAAAGGGGCTTCAACAGAGATAGGTTTCAGGGGTAAAGGAAGAAGCTTCTTTTTTCCCTTGAACACTTGACATTTATGGCACAAAGTTACTTTCTTCTACACATCAGCAAATAGTGTAGGCCAATAAAACCCATCTCCGAGGATTTTATTAGCCGTGGTATTCCAACTCAGGTGACCTCCATAGTCTCCTACATGGAAATCCTGTAAGAATTTGTCAGCTTCATCTTTTAACAAGCAATTTAACAAAATACCTCCAGGATCCTTCCAATAAAGATTGCCTTCTAGAATGCAAAATTTTAAAGCTTTCAATTTCAAAAACCTATATTTAGTTTTTGTCAAACTAGGGGGAGCTTGTAAGTTATGGAAAACAAATATAAGGTCTACGTACCATGGAGATTTTAGAAATACCTCTTTCATGCTTGGAGTCACCCTCTCTCCCTGTTCATCTACTGTAGCTAAGAAATTAATATCTAAAGCATGAAAATTAGATTCAGCCATTAAATTTTCTAGACCTTGACCTTTAATCAGTTTAGTAGGCTTAATCTCTATGTCATACTCTAAAATAACAACAATCCATTTCCCTCTCCTGCCATCTAGATTGTCCCGAGTTAAAATGTCCTTTACTACTGCATTCGAAACATAAGCGATTGTGTGGGAATGGAGAATATAGACTCTAAAATCTTTTTTGTCTTTTACCAGAGCAAAGGCTTGTTTCTCCATTATTTTGTAATTCAAGGCAACATCTCTTAAGGATTTACTAAAAAAGGCTATGGGTTGTTCATACCCTTCGTTGTTTTTCTGTAGTAATACTGTTGCAATGGTATGTTTAGAAGCGAAAGAGAAAAGGTAAAAATCTTTGGTGAAATCAAGACTGATAAAAAAATGGAGCCTTTGTGAGTGCATGCTTAACCTGTTCAAAAGACTGCTTGGATTCAGTGTTCCATTTTATTTTTGTGTCCTTTTTTAACATGTTGGTAATTTTCCTTAGAAGCTCAGCCAGGTTGGGTATGAATCTTCTCAGAAAGTTTATTTTTCCAATGAAAGATTGTAACTCTTTGATATTCCTAGGATGTTATAGTTTCTGAATGGCTTCTATTCTGTTGGGATCTATCTTAATTCTTTCCTTAGAGATTGTGTGTCCCAACATTTTACCTTCCTCTAATCCGAAAAGGCTTTTCTTAGGATTCAGAGAAATCCCAAATTTCCTTCATTTCTCAAACACTCGTCTGAGATGTTGTAAGTGCTCTTCATCGGATTGAGAATAAACGGTTACGTCATCTAGATAAATGACAATAAATCTACCAAGCTCATCCAAAAAAGCGATGTCCATCACTCTTTGGAAAGTGACCCCAACGTTCATCAAACCGAAGGGCATTTTCACGTACATGAAGGTTCCCCAAGGTGTTGTGAAGGCTGTTTTCTCCTGATCATCTGGATGAACGAGAACCTGGTTATAGCCTGAGAAACCATCTAGTAAGGAGATTCAGTTGGATCCAACTACCTTTTGCAATATGTGGTCCATTTTTGGCAATGGGTAGTTTTCTTTTAGGGAAACCTTGTTTAGGTTTCGGAAATCAATGCAAAGCCTGATTTCTCCAGTTTTCTTTCGGGTCAGAACCAGATTTGAAACCCATTTGGAAAATCTTAAGGGAACTATGATTTTATCATCATACATATTTTTGATTTCTTTTTCTATCAGGGGTAGTAAATTGGGATTGATTCTCCTAAGTTTATGTCTGAAAGGTTTTTGTTCTTCTTTTGTCGGGATCCTATGCTGTATGATGCTTGTGTCGTAAGATTTTAAATATTCATAACCCCAGGAAAAGATGTCTACATATTCTTTGAAAAGTTAAATGTATTTGAGTTTCTTCTCGGGGGGTAAATATTTAGAAAGTTTTATCATCTTGGGTTTCTCCTCTGTCCCTATGTTAAAGTCCTCAACCTCTTTACCGCTGGCTTCAATTTTTGGTTTTTTCACCACATCATTAAAATAAAACAGGTCCTCTAACGGAACTAAACCCCTAGGTAACACATTATTATTTAAGTGAAAAACATCAGAATCTATCTCATCTTCACTTAATTCTTTTGAATCTATTTTATTTACACTATGATTCCCAAAAACGGATTTATTTATATCTTCATCATCATTTTCTAAGTCTATATTTGTACACTCGAAATCATTTTTACATTGTAGAAAATCTTCAATTTGATCGTTGTTCCCAAATACCTGCCAATATATGATGTTGTCTAGGACAGTTGGTCTACACTTCACCTCTACTGTGTATGGGTGAGTGGAACGAAAAGGTATCTTGCATGTAGCTACCGACATAACTAACCCATCTGCTAAAATGTTCTATCCCCTGGGCATTACCTGCAAATCGATTTCTGTGAAACATTGAAGGGCATCCAAAACAACATTCCTATAAGCTCTAAGCCTGGGATGTTTTGCTGCATACTCACCTTTAGTTTGTTTGATGATTAATTCAGAATCACCTCTTACCATGATTTGTTTGGCACCAACCTTCTTCAATAGTTTAAGACTGAGCATCAAAGCTTCGTACTCGTCTATGTTGTTAGTGCATTGAAAATTCAGTTTGTAAGAATGACTCTCTGAATACCTTGTTTTGTTATTGTGAAACCAAACTCCTGCTCCATCTCCCTCTTTTATCACAGCCCCATCGAATTCCATGCTCCAGAACTCTGCTGGCAGTTCTTCACTTATTACAATTTCCCTTCCTTTTGCCTCAGTGATTCTCTGGCCTTCTTTCGGATCAAGTGTATCTTCTTCCAGTTGAGCATCTCTTTCTTCCATATCACCATCGTTATATAGGATGAAGGAATCCAGATCAGAGTGTGTAGAGTATAGAGGGTAGTTATGTGGTCTTTCTTGGCTGCTGACCATATATTTCATCAGTGTCTCTCTATACAGTCCTCTCTGTTGTCCGAATATTGGGATAGTGGCATACGACATATCCAACTGCAAAGTGACTTTCATCTTGGACCCCCAAGATCTGGACAACAACATACCATATTTGGGGGGAATGTTCGCGACCACAACATCCATAACCATGCTTTTTGCTGGAATCTGAACTAGGGTGATACATAAGTCTTTGATCAACCCGATACATCTAACTTTGCTGGAGTCAAAAGAGTGCAAATATTTGTAGGGTTTGGTGACCTCGAGTCCCAACTTTTCCATGACTGCTTTAGGCATCAGGTTGTGAGAAGCACCTGAATCTAACATAGCATTGATCAGAATCAGGTCGTGTATATTAAGGCTGATGTAAAAAGGAGCGACAACACTGGTGTCGATCTGACCATCAACTTCAAGGCCAAACAAGATTTCAGGTTGATCATCTGTAAGATTTACTATGTCCAAATGATTTGCTGATCCAACAGTCAAGGCCTTCGTGCCTATACCTATCTTGATGCTCAATTCTTTGATCACCTGTGATCGGTAAGCGTTCTTACTCATCAGCTCGGAAAGGGGAATGGGGATCTTCAATTTGGATAATTCCCCTTCAAGGCTGAAAGTAGTGGGTGCTCTGATTAGGATTAGCAATTCTGATCTGTCTACCATAGTTTTCTAGGTAGAAGTACTTGGTTGACTAATTGATGAAACCTCAGTCTGCATTGATCTTTGTAGAATGGTAGGGTTTCTTTTTGTGAGAGATTCAACATTTCCTTTCTTAGGGATTTTCTTGGTAGAAGGTTCCGAGGTATTATTGGTTTCGACTATTTTCTTCGTTTCAGTTACCTTTTTTGGGGGATTTTCATTTGTCTTTTTTCTCCTTAGATTGTATTGCCTATGTACCTCCATAATGGCGTCTTCAAATGCCTGTTGTTCTGTTTCCTCAGCTTCCTCGTTTAAATCTGTTTGAGAAAGGAGGAAAAGTTCTTGCTCTTCCTGAGTGAGGAAGATGACTTCGTCATCGTGAATTCCCATGAGGTTTATATGCATGTCATCTAATTCTTCAATTGTATCCTCACCTTCATCAACATAATTTTCTTGTAGGGGTGGTCTGATCGGTTGATCAGGAACCCTCTAGTCCCTTTGATCCATAGGATCTCTGTGCCTGATTTGAGGAGGATTTCTTCTGAAGTTAGGATTTTGAATTTGTAGAGCAACTTGGTTATCTCTAGGAGGATTTCTTTCAGCTCTAGTAAGTCTCTCCATCATCCTTTCCATTTCTCTAGCTAAGGAATCCAGTTTGGCGTCAGAAGAGGATGTGGTAGGTTCCTCTTTAATCGCGACTCTCCTTTCTGTCCTCTATCGTGCCCTTCTGGCTAACAAGTTGGCCTCTATACTTACTGCACTTTTCTGCATGTCCTCTAGAGTGGTAGAGTTTCTTTCCCTTAATTGATATGACATATCAGTGTCAAATCCGTCAGGGAATTTTATCAATGCCAAAACTTGTGGGGGTTTGATATTGGCTGGAATTGCATTGTACAGATTGTTGAAGTGGGTGCAGTAGTCCTGTACTCTCTCTCGTTGGTTCCTTATGATGCTTTCATATTCTGACAAGATCTGAAGAGGATTCTTCTTTACCTCCCATCTGTCCAGAAAAATTCTTTGAAACGCGGTAAGGTAGACCACAGAAGTAGTACGTAAGCCTTTGTACCATTTCTTAACGTCCCCAGTTAGACTCTGCGCAAATAGTCTCATCTGAGCGTCAACTTCATCCACTTCCTACAAGTCAAAATAGTCATTCATTTTATCAACATGTTGTTGTGTGTTCAAAATCCCAGTACCATTAAATAGTTATGGCAGAAAATTTGACCAACTATTGGAAATGAGTTTGGTGTAAAGATTGATTGAGATTTGCTACCAAAATTTATGGCTTGTCAAACTCCACAAGGAATATTTGATCAGAGTGAGCCCTGGGAGATAGTATTTCAGGGGTCCAGGGTTGTAGGATGGTTTGATATAAATAGGTTTTAGTCACAAAGCTATCAGATTTCATTCTAAACATGCTTTGTTCAACAAATTTGAGATCATGGGGGAAACAAGTTTCTCTGGAAGAAAAAGGGACCTGTGAAGGGGACTATGACTCCCTGAACCTTCTGAGATGGTCTTCTTTCTGAGTAACTTCTTTGGATTATCAATTGCTACTGGAAGTTCTGGATCTGGGTGAGATTGAGTATAAGCTCTTTTAGGAGGCAAATTTTTTATTTTTTATATATTTTTATTTCATGAATCCAAAATTTCTATGTACAAACTTTAACAACCTCTGAACATTATCTCTTTCTCAGATTTACGATTAGTTCAAAAATAAAGTTTTCTTCTAGGGAAAAGAAATCGTGGGTTTCAAAGTTTGTTCAGTTCCCCAGTGGAGTCACCACTATGTTATCGCTTTGTAAATTCCCAGAGGTTGTCAGGGTAGAAGAAATTTTCCAGAGGTAACTTTATCCAACCACTTCGAAACTGGAATCTAGCCCTGCCAGTTTCAGAGAAGGATCTCTTTGTGAGATTTAGATATGTTTTAACTTTGAGATATTAGGATAGTTAAGAAGAATAAAATTGAACAGTTTGTTTTTCTTTTTGTAAAGTTGGCTGAAATAGGGTTTACGCATCCGTTGGGCTATGGGGTCTGTATTATAAGGATAGAAATCTGGACATGAATAAAAAGATTCTTTCACAGGGAAAGTTAATGCATTCACTGGATTATTTTGCAGTAAAGTGATGGATAGCATAAAATACGAGAAAATCAATTACAGTAAAGAAGCATTTAAGAATTTATTCACTATAATATCAGAAGACAAACATTTAGATCTTTAAAGTCAGAGACAAGGTATACAAATATAAATACTTCAACATACACTACTTTTAAAATATCGGGTTAGAAAAACAATATGACGACTGAGCAAGAAAAACATTCAACACAGAGAAATAAACATCACCAATGAATAACATGCGAGAATCCTGTGAAACATCCCTTTGTATTACTGGAAGATTTTCTAATAAACAATTGCAATCTTTATGGATTACAGGGCGTAAAGATCAACCCTACGTACTTCAAAGTTTGAAGTATTTATAATCAAAATTACATATGATCCTGTCATTAAAGATCAGGATGTGGTAGATCCTAAATTTAACTAACTAACTCAACAAGATACAAAAATTCAAGAACTGTCAATGATGTGTTGAAATCTTCATGCTGATTTCTGGGGAAAACTGTTGGAGAGTCATCTGCATGACTTCGTCTGATCGGATTGTTGACTAGACCTGGACACCTCATCTCTTACTTGATTAGATTGCATATCTCTTCCCATCATAGCTGACTGGGAATGTTGACTTTGAGTAATATTTTGTATATTTCATCCATCTCTGTATACTTGGAAAAAGTTGGTTTGAAGATGAAAATGTATAGGATTTCATGCTGCATGCAGATGTCTGGCTACAAGGTTTCTAAGAAATCCTTGCCCGTTACGCTGCCCTGTATTCCCAAAAATTTAGAACTATCTTTGGCCATTGTGGCCAACTTCTGTTTATAATCAGGAAGGGTCATTAACTTGTCATTTAGGACCCTTAAGCTAGGGAGTCCTTTCTTCTACAGAGCTTCGATTTTGCTGAAAAATCTTTGCACTCCTGCGTCCATAGTCTGGACCTTCTCTTCCAAATACAACATTAATCCTCTTTTGGTCAGAACCCTCTTGACTTTGAGTATGATTTCCGTCATGTCTTCAATCCTCAAATCCTCTAACTCTTCCCTGGTTTTGGAATTCAGAAATTTAATGATCTTAGTGGCTTCTATGGGCATTTCTCCCAGTTCTGCTCTTATTTTCTCAATGGCCTACCTGCTCCTTTGTACTAGTTCATTTTTCTTGAATATGATTTTCACCATAGGCCATATTTCATTTATGGATTTGGAGATATCCATCCAGATATTTTCTTTGGCCTCAACAAGTGTCTTGCCTACCACTATTTTCTTTTGAAGATGCTACAATTCTTATTTGAGTTTGTCTGATGTTTGTTTCTCCATGGAGTAGTTGGTTTGGTAAGAAGACTTAAGTTCCTGAAGGTTATCAACCTCCTTTTTAAGTCTGCTAATTTTCGTCTCTTGCAAGTTCATCTCCTCCATGGATTTTGCTAGTTCCAGTGTCTTTTCCAGAGCTATCAGCAGAGTTACTGAGGGAATTTCTGCTGTGGATGTTGTGCTTACTCCTGTGAGTGGAACTACACTCAATGGAATGATCTCCATAGGCGTTGATTGTTCCTTCTCTTTCACTAATATTTCCAGTTCTGCTTCCATCTCTTTCAACTGTTTTTTCTGCTCCATGATCAATTTGAGGATCTTGTCCTTCTCACCTTCTGTCTCAGCTATCTCCTTTGTCTGTGCATCTTCCATGGGTGGCAGTTTCAGCTGTTTCCCCAGAGATTCTATATCAACAATTTTCTTTTTAAGCATCTCCTCGACTACTTTCACATTCGAGGGGTCATACCCGATCTTGAGGACCAATTCTTCCAACGTTTTAATTCTGTTATCCTTTGCAAAGGATGATATCTTTTCTAACTTTAGCTGTGTCTGTACATTTCTCAAAGAGACTTGTAGTTTAGCAGCCGAAGTAGAAGCACTTGCCAAAGTGGAGAAAACCATTTCTCTAGTTTTCCTATGCAGATCCATTTGAACAGCTGGGTGCACATCTCTAGTGTGGAACTCGAACGTTGCCCTTTTGTAATGAGTAATTGTCTTTGGATCGGGCACTTGTGCCTGCAGAAAATCCATGTGCATTCTTCCCTTCTCTGTATCAAACATAGACAACAGTCTGTGTTGTGTCGTGGATATTTGTTTCCAAAACTAAGCATAAGTATTGCTGGTCAACGTTTGATTCCTCTTCTTGATCAGGTCATATTTCTCGAAAATACTCAACTTTGGTCCTCCTTTACTCGGTTGATCGGCTAGTGAAGTATCTGTCGGTTTCTTGGATGAAACTACAAACATGATTTGTTTGTTGCTTGTGAAAAGAGGTGACTGATCACCTTTCATAGTCGTAGTGGATTGGGCTCCCCTTTCGCCAGCCGTGTCAGTTTCATGAATGGATTTTGGCCTTTTGGTATGCAATTGGAAAACTTCAGCCGAGACTTCGGTGATAGAAGGTGAAGTATCTTTCCTGGGTCTTTTCTCCTTTGGAGCCTGTGGTGCGGTTGTTTTCAAGATAGTAACTAAAGGATCCTGCTGATCTATTTCTTCCAGAGTGTTTGGCTCCCACTCAGTTTGATTCATGAACCTTTCTATCTCAGGCTTGGATATATGAACATATGGAACATTTTTATTTTTAACCCTCATCTCTGAAATTATCCCACATGGATCGTAGTGCCACAGGAAGCTAACTTTGAACTTCATTTCCTTCAAAAATCTGTCTGCCTCTTCCCCGACACCTCGGCTATTGCAGATAAAAGACTCTATTTGCCTTTTAATTCTGAGTTGTTGTTTCCTCTTCAGAGACACGAAGGGTATGTCGTCTGAATTTATCATTTGTCTTATGTACTCCAGGGAAAATATCCTCACGGGTAAATACTTGGGCAGTTTGTATGGAGCTAACTTGCATCCATATATTTTGATCTCGGTGTGATTTTGGTAAAGATACCAATCTCCATTTTTCGCAAGGTTTGAGAGGTGTAAGATCCTCTGAATCTCCTCATTTATCCGTGGTTCTGTTCTGCCACTGAGCATGCTCACCACTGGGTGATAGAACTTCTCAATGAACTGTTTGAAATTGAACTCCATGGAATTTCATTTGAGTAGTGAAGTCCAAGATGTTATCGCCTGCGGCTTCCCGTTCTTGTCCATTTTCTGCATTGAGAAAAAGAACTTGTCCGCTTGAAAGAAAACGAACATGTTAGCCAGTATGGAGGAATACTGAAACATGCCCTCTGTGGCGAATTTTGAAAGTTGCTTGTGAAGACTCTCCGCCAGGAAAGTACTTTAGTCGAACTGAATGGTGGGCCTTTCCTCTGTAGAGAAAATGGATAGAAAACCCAATATAGGTTCATCCACCCATTCGTATGAAAAATAACCTAGAAGAGAGTAGAGCGATGAAATGATTTGATTGCCCTTTTCTGAGAACATAGAGGAGGGATATGGGGGATTTGACTTGGGGAGCTGAGCATCCTGTGGGAGGAAAAGATAAAAAATCTGGGCTCTCTGAGGGAAAGATAGTTTCTGGTATAATTTTGTTATGATTTCAAGATTAAAAGGGAAGACGGATTCAGTTATGGGTATCTGCATCATCTAATCAATGGCCTCTAGTGTGATAATGAATAGAGCTTCCCCCAATGACGAGACTATGGTTCTCTGGTCGTGGAGGTAATGAGCCTGACATTTGAGGGAAAATTCAGGGAAATGATGGATCTGGGGGAAAATGTATAGAGGAAGATTGGACTCCCAGAGCCCAATTTCATCACTTTGATCTAGGAAAATGTCTCTAAGCTATGACCACAAATCCGTGAAGTCAAATTCGCACCTTGTATCTGAGATTAGATGATCTTTTTCGGCCAGGGGGATCCTGTCAAGGTCGACAGGAGGTGGGAGGAAAGGATTTTCCTCAGCTTCTTCTTTCTTGGATTTTGGCACCGTTGCTGCGAACAATACCTGTAATTTAAACACAAACATTAGTGGGAAAGTCCGTGGTCTTGGAATGCTGGTTGAGAACGGAGAGAAGATAAGGAAAAGCTTTCTGGTGTGGGGATAAGGTGAACAATGGGCGAATGAGGGGAAAAGGTTAGTTTTGAGAAAACGGATACCCATTGGGCATGGGGGGAGAGATCAACAGGCTAACGGATAACTTAACCTATAATAAATGGACAGCAGGTCCTTTGGAGCGTTATATGGTAGGAAAAAATGAGTGACGAGTATGATCGGGTGACGTGGAGGGTGCTTGATTTAGGGTCAACAATGGTGAAGGGACCTGTGACGGGTGAGCAGGGGGAAAATGACTGTCAGAGTTATGAGACGGGACCATTAGGAGAATATAATGGAAAATGATTTCACGGAATGACGAGGGTATATCAGAAAAGTGGTAAATGGTAAGTGGTAACATGGCGTGCAGTAAGCGGTGGGAGTCTGGTGCAATAGATTCCTACCACATTAGTGGATGGGCCTGCCAAAAAACCATTCCATTCCAGACCCCCTCCCCCCCCCCATTGTTAAAAGAAGACCGGTCGGGGGGGTCCGAAAAATGTTGTCAGTTGTCCATTGGTGTGCCTGTCACTGGACCGTAGATCTAAGCACATTGTTTAACAAACTTTCCAGACCCCCCCCATAGTTAAAAGTAGAACAGTCGGGGGGGGGGGGG
>ML779402.1:205115-257380 GCA_009831015.1 Picea engelmannii
CATATGTGCACTTTTGTTACCCTTAATTCTGACCCCCCCCCCATCGTTAAAGGTAGAACGGTTGGGGGGAGGGGGGGGGGGTCCGAAAAAAATTGTTGACCATAGATCTGAGCGCCAACACCTCCGTCATTCATCTGTGCGCTCTCTTTAATCTGTCAATGAAAAAATCACATTTTCTCCAAAAAATTAGGACAAGTGCTTTATGTGGGTCTGCCTAGCTTTCCCTGCTTTTTGTCACCATGGGGGTTAGGCATCCAACTTTCAAACATCAAAGATATGGTTCAACATCGATCATCATGCATGTTTTATTGAAATAAAACCAACTAACCTATGCTCTAACCTACTTACCTATGACATTTAGCCCAGATTAAACTGTTGGATTAAGAAATTACTCTACCCTAGGGTTATTTGACCAAGATTAGGCAATTTGGTCAAATTTATTCACTGGCTAACCTAAACTACTTTGCTAAGATTAAATAGTTTAGCCAAGCTTATTCACTAATCCTATCAACATCAATTTAAAAGGACTTGGCCATGCTTAAACTATATGGACCAGGTCATTGTTATTGCATGGGGCTTTATTTAATTTCTTTTATGCCCTCTTTTATTCTTTTCTCATTTTCTTTTTCTTTTCTTTCTTTTTCTTTCTCTTTCTTTTCTTTCTTTTTCTCAAATTATTTATAGAATGGAAAATTATTTGGAAACCAAACACAGTAAAGGGATAACATCTCAGTCACCAGTTGATCCTATAAATTATAGGGTTATAACATGGTCCACTTCCCAAGGTCAACCATCCCCACACTCTCCTTTACAGGGAAGTGTGGGGCACAATTATTCTCAAGGAGGAAGTACAAGTCGACCAAGCCCCCTTCACAGGTCAGGTACACCCCACATTCACACTATTGACAGAACAAACCCTCTTTTGGGGTCAGGCACACAAAACATTCCCACCATGGCTGGTACTAATCTTCCACCACAACCCCAGATGCCATACTTGGCTTCCCTCAACATACCGGATCTGACTAAACTCACTAATGATCCTATATTGTACGACCCCACATGTCCTGCAATGCCTACCAAACTACCTTCAGACATCCCCAAGTTTGAAGGAAAAGCGAGATACAACCCAACCAACCATATCACGACCTTCCATTTATGGTGCTCCTCCAATAACATTATGGACGAATCTGTCCGATTGAGACTATTTCAATGTACACTCACTGGCCCATCAACTAAGTGGTATGTAGAAGAAACATCTGGGTCCCATACGACCTTTGAATCTTTGGCCAAAGCATTTTTGACCTTCTTTCAACTCCCAATCCATCATGACAATGGTCTCGAACTCCTCTCAGAATTTAAACAAACCTCCGCTACACACATCGCTGACCACATTCATGAATGGCGTCAACGACGTAGTCTATGTAAAGCAGAAGCCACCAAGAAACAATGCCTAAATTGGTTTCTCAAATCACTTATTTCCCTCCTTGCCAAAGATGTGGCTGCCAACTTCCCCCAATTAGAATAAGAAGTCATCAACAAGGCCCAACAATTCAAACTCATTTTTTCACAGTCAAGATATTTGTATACAGTACTACCTGACACCCCGAGACCCGTGCCATTTGGCCAAGAAAAACCTAGGATGTCTCACTCAATAGATGGATTGATTGGTACCACTGTTATCGAACTAATCGGTAGGTGCGGACACTAACAGATCTCCCTAGATCCACCTGGATCTAGAACAAAACATGACAAGACATGACTCTTTCCCTAAGTTTTGACCATTGAATTAGCTAGCAGGGAGGAACAAGTAACATACCTTTGTATCACTTCCTAGGGTCTTTGTTTCTCCCGCTTCTCTCCAGTGCTCTCATGAGGTCAAGACCAAGACAACACAAACCAACCAAAGTGAAGATAACAAAATATATTCAACTGTCAACTTATGTGTATGATCAAGGAATTACACAATAAAGTGAGAATGACTTTATGGGAAAAGGACATGCTACTGTATCATATTAATCGAAAGCAGAAGATACAACCTAATCACCTTGATGTCGCAAGATTCCTTTCGGTGGCTCTTGGCTCCAACACACACACTTTCTCGATCCTTGTATGAAGAATATCAAATCCCTCTTGATAGACTTGCTAGAGTCTCCAAGCTCCTGTTCAAGCTAGGTCCTTCACACAATTCTTTCACCAATTCTCCAATGAATCTTGCTTAACCTTTTCCATGATAATTCCATCAATATATAGGAGAGAATGATATGGTTACTTGGATAAGAATGATCCCACAATATCAGGGAAACCAGTAAAAGGATAACCATTTGAATGCCAACCCATTCTTCTAGAAGATTCCCTTCTAGAACCATCGAGACTTCATCTTTTTCCAAGCTATAGAACAAGTTTTCACCCTAGCTATGTAGCACAGCGCGAGAAGTTCTCACCCTAGCTGAAGGCAGCCTGCGAGA
Source organism: Picea engelmannii (assembly GCA_009831015.1). Taxonomy (NCBI): domain Eukaryota; kingdom Viridiplantae; phylum Streptophyta; class Pinopsida; order Pinales; family Pinaceae; genus Picea; species Picea engelmannii. The sequence goes on from ML779402.1 coordinate 207,581, forward strand.
ATGGGTCATTCTCGCACCCTAGGATATGAGCAACCTACAAACTCTCTTCAAAAGTAAGTTTTATGGGAAGAGATGAATGTCACTTTTCTCAGGAGAAAGTTCTTATGAGGAGCCTGAGTACACCATCATCAATACATCATCAAGATTGACCAAAATCATGGGTAACAAAATGCCCCCCAAACTATGAGGTCGGAATCAGGGACAACCGAAAGACTTTGTAAACTACATGTGTGTGTCAGAAACTAGGAGCACACCTAATCGAAAACCTGCGAACAACCAAGCATCTGCAGAATATCATATATATTAATTTTGAGGTAGGCATTCCCATACTCAGATCATAGACGGATGACATTATAGACATAGGTCATGGCCACCAATCTTACACTGTGGATCCATGTCGTCAAAATATAGCATAGCCACTAGGAATACACTGTGGATCTATGCGAGAAAATTCAAATTAAGATGACATAGCCACGAGACATACATAGTGGATCTATGTGTCTCAAATTATACATATTCCATCGCAACCTGGACAAAGAGATGATATCCAGGGTATTGAATCTCGTCGCCCAAAAGTACGAATCTAACCATGTGATTACATGTGTTGAAGTTGAACATGGTAGAAACCACTTGATTACCGATCATTGATGAAACCGTTAACAAGTGCGAGGGAAATCACCATTAATGTCAATGATTCCCAAGGTACTCTAGTACAATCCTTCGAATGTGAATGAATGAGTTGAAGTTGAACATCCGACAGAATCTTTCGATCAGGGGTCAATGATGTAAACCCACTGTCAAAAGCAAGGAAACCTGCCATTGAGGCATACAAGTTCCAAGGTACCAAAGAATTTCTAAGTCTTGTTTCCAGATAATGAGCTGAAGTTGATGGAACAAAACTCATCACAGGAGGGCCTTGATGTATCCCCCATCAATGACACGAAATGAGTAACAGATTTTGAAGGTGAAACAAAGTATGATGTAAGTTAGACTGGACACAGGGAAGGCCGACACAGAGAGAATGGACAACTGCAGATGGCCAACTCAATAGAGGTTTTAGATGAACTTCTCTTGAACATATGAATGACACGACCAATGATTTGGCAGCATTGACTCAGAGATGACACATGGTATGACCTTGTAGAAAATCAAATGAGAGACAAATGGATTTCCCAAATCGGCTTCAAATAATGACTAGGGGGTGTCATGTTCAAGAGAGACACTTACTGCCAATCAATATGAATATAAGAACATATCCCTTTCCAAAATTTTCCCCCACCATTTCTGGCGAGTACCTCTTTATTTTTACGCAAGCTTGAGGAGGATAACATATTCTTGTTGATATAAGATTATCCTTCAGATAAGTCCTTCGGAGTATGTTTAACGAACCCTAGGAAGGAGTGGTTCGGTCCCATATGGGTTTGTCGATGTTTGTTTAACGAGTCCAAAGATAGAAAAATCGAAGGTTTTTCATGATTATAGCGTCTGGAAAAACACTTAAAAGAGAACTCTCTCAGTTCCTTTTTCGTAAAATAGTCTGATGAGACCGAAAAAGAGATAAATTATCGCCCAACAGATGCTTTCTTCAAATACTTTATCGAGCGTGCAAATAACAAGGTCGCTCGACTATCTTTTCATGTTTAGAGAGTCTAAAAAGAGCTTAAAGAGGACTCCAGGGGGTTTCCTTTTTCGTATAACCTTGTTGAGCTCGAAAAAGTGATAAAAGTGTGCTCGATCACGTTCTCATGTATCTTCAAGCATGAGAACGGACAAAGACCATGCTCGAGGTTTTATACAAAAACCATAAAAAACAATCAAAACATGCGATGAAGAAGAAAAAATATGTTTGCATCCTTGTATATGAACATCGAAGTTGTTACGCCTGCAAAAGTTGCACTCAAAAGGGCATTAGGGATTAGGTTTTAATAAATAAATAATTATAAAAATTCAATAACATGGTAAAAGTAAATATAAATAAGTAAATTTTTTTTTACCATAGCATTTTAACTTTACCACTCTTTGAGCCCTAAAACCCCTCTTTTACCCTTGAAATTCGGTGTCAGATTGTAGGAGTTACAAGCATCCATTCGACGAACCATCAGCGGCAGTGAGGTAGGCTCTTTGTCCTCTACTTTTTCATGGTTTAATTTTTCATTTTCATTGGTAAAAATCACCATTTTGAGTTTGTTTTGGGGGTTATTATGGCGCTCATCCATTCTCACTGGTGAGCTATGCGGGACCTGCGAGAATGGGTCATTCTCGCAGGTGAGCCCAAAGGCGCTTGCGAGAACCTCGCACTATGCCTAAAGGGCACCTGCGAGAACCGCAAAGTGTAAAAGTTTTTTAAAAATTTGCTCAATGAAAAGATACCAATTTGTGAATAGAGTTATTAATCTTCTTCTTGTGCTTCTTATGCAGGTATTTGGCCATCAAAATGGTTATGGAATGGCGCGAAAAGGGAGCACGAAGAAGATAATGCCATTGCTGGAAATCATCCGCCCACCATTTCCTCTTTGAGAAACTGTGGTCTTATGAAGTACTTTCGTATCCCGAGCATGAGGGCCCAAGTCAAGTTATTAGAGTACCTTGTGCATATGTGGAATCCCGATCAACAAGTATTCCATGTAGGGGTCCACACATTGTCCTTGGATATTGAGGAAATTTACTTCTTGACAGGACTGTCATGGTGTGGGTACCATGTGAACTTGACTGGTAGCAGAGGTGGTGGGTTGCCCATGAGTGAGTATTGCCACTTACATTGTGTTCCAAAGGCGGAGAGGAGAAAAGGGAAAGTTGCCATTTGGGGAGTGTGGGATTTGAACCTCCGCACTATTTTGTTTACCATTTCTCGTATGGCTGGGAGCTCCGCTCCTCACATGGCTCTTCAGAGCTACTTTCAGTATGCCATAGAGTGTACTGAGCCTTAGGTTTTTAACTAGGCAGATGTAGTGCTTCGGAGCATGAAGACGCAGTTAGCCAAATGCAGGCGAGGTAACCTGAAGAAATTCGGGTACGGGTCTTTGTTGGTGTCCTTCTTTCTCGAGAGGGTTCCATTACTGAGGCTACAGGTTGAGTGGAATTTACCGGCCCCAACAGATCCAAGAATGCTGAGATGGTGTTAGCTCATGGCCCGACACGTAGCGGGACCAATTATCAAATATGATGATACCTTCTTTGACTGGTTGCAACCACAGATGTTGATGGTCGACGATTATGCTTATGCCGGGTTGGATTTTCGAGGAGATCCAGACTTAGTCCTGCCCGAGGATGCTCAGTGGGGGGAACTTGGTAAGAAGTACACAATTTTTTTCTTTTTAAAATGTTTTTGTGAATTTTATCATATGAAAATGTTTTTATATGTTCGTCCAAAATCTAAATACAAAATTTGTTGTTGATGACACAGATGTGGGACCTTACCGACCTCCTGGTACTTCTCCCATTCAATGGCGAGGAGAGGTGGCACCAGTGCCACGATGGGACGCCGAGGATTATGAAGTGGTAGAACAAAACCTAGAGGGTTTGACAGCAGATATTCCAGATATGCCTCTTAGAGAGGTTCCACGACGTTATCAGCGTCATACAGTAGGAGTGTCAGAGTCCATTGGTCGACTGCTCCATAGGGTTTCCTGGGCAGTCATGTGTTACCATGGATGTCATCCATGACATCACTTTGTAGAAGCTATGAGCTTCAGATTTTGACATTTTGGTCCTCGGACAAAACTTTTTTGTAAAAACTCTTTTGATCATTATATATAGATACGGCTTCTACCGGTTTATATTGTGTTATGTGAAAATTGATGTGATTGATTTATAAATGATCCAAATGTCTGTCTAATACATAGTTAGCCAATGCATCAGTTAATGTGTTTAGACATCTAGGAATATGTTGATATTCAATATAATCAAAATAACATTTCAAGAGGCGAATTCGCAAATACACCCGTAACAAAGTAGGACTTCGAATAATATAGACATTACTTAACTGTAGTACTACAAGCTGCGAATCGAGTCGCACAACCAAATGACGGATTCTGAGTGAGATGGCATCAATCAACAATTCGATAACAACGTTATACTCTGCAATATTGTTGGTCGAATGGTCAAGACACATACCTCATAAGGAGACAAGTTCGTTTGTAGGGGCATAAATTTCCCATGCAGCGGAAGCAAGGTTCTGAGTACTACAGATAGCGCCATCAACGAAGCCAATATAGGGTAGCGAAGACTTCGACATCTGGAAATCAAACACAACGTCATATAAGAGCAGAGACCAGATAACGACAAAAACAAGCTGCAGTAACACACAAGAAGTATGATACAATAAAAATACAAGTACTCGTGCACAGATGATTTTATGCATAGTACTTCTTCAAGTACAACCCATTCTTGGGTTCACTCAAAGGGATACCATCGTAATATAATAACTCATAAGCCCCTTTTTCCAACACTCATCTAATGATATAAGGACCTCGCCACATGGCTTCGAATTTTCCAGCTCCTAGCATATCTCGATCTTGTTCATAGAGGAGAACGAGATCTCCTTCAGAGAAAACGCAAGGCATGACATGTTTGACATATTGGGCCTTGACACGTTTTTTTTGAGCTTCTATGACTAGGGTAGCATCGCGTCAAGTTTCGTCTAATCGCATAAGATACAATAGATGTTCTTCTTCAGCATAAGTGTTTGGTAGGAGTTCAACAACTAGTTTTAAAGAGGGTATCTCGCATTCAATCGGGAGAATGGCTTCCAAACCATAGACTAACCGGAAAGGTGTAAACCCAGTAGCGGACTTGACGGATGTTCGGTAAGCCCACAATGACGAAAACAACATTGTGTGCCAACTTGTTTTGTGAATCCCTATCATTCGTCAGAGCATATTTATGAGAACTTTGTTAATTTCTTCGACTTGGCCATTGGCTTGTGGGTAATAGCGCGTTGAGTTTTCATGGCGAAGACCCAACTTTTCAGTAAGTTCGGACATCATGAAGTTTCTAAAGTGGCTACCGTGATCAGTGACGATAGCCTGGGGAACACCAAAATGAACTATGATGTGATTACAAATGAATAATGCTACGGTCTTTCCAGTGTTGTCAAATGTTGGCATCGCCTCAGCCCATTTCATAAAGTAATTGATGGCTACAATAATGTATCCATTCCCCCCAGCTGAGTGAGGGTGACATGTCATGAAATCGATGCCCCATTTCTCAAAGGGACCAATGGAGACCATAGGGTGAAGAGGAGTGGGATGCGACCGTATCTTGTTATTATAGGTCTGGCAAGCATGGCATTTTTGAACGACGATTATGCAGTTGTTAAATAAAGAAGGCCAAAAATACCCTTCTCATAAGATCTTCTGGGTAGTTGCATACCCAGACATATGACCACCACAGGCTCTAGAATGGTAGTCATTCAAAGCTCTCTCGGCTTTGTCGAATGTGAGGCAGCGTCGAAAAACAGAGTCAATCCCCCGATGATAAAGAGTATCCCCGAGGATAATATATTGACGAGCTTGGTAGCGTATTCGACGTCGGTCAGTAGTAGACAAAGTTGGCCAGAAATTCTGGGTTTGGATATATATGATGATATCGCCATACCAAAGATCACCAGTACTGATGAGGAAAAGGGATTCATCGGGTAATGAATCAGCTGCTACATTTTCCGTTTCAGAATAGGGAAAGTCGCATATCAACTCAGCAAACACTAAGGACTTCTTGGACTGGGTGCATTCGAATTCCAAGTCAAACTCCTGGAGTATCACGATCCATTTGGAGTATTTTCCCCCTAGCAATTGACGTGTGAGAATGTGTTGGATAGGGTTGCAGTTAGAAATCATTGTAGTTTTGTGCGAGAGGATATAGTGCCAAAATCATTGGACGGCATCCAAGGCCAATTTTTTGACATGTAAATACTTGATTTCGGTAGGCGTTAGACTTCGACTCAAGTAGTAGATAACATGTTCATCGTTAGCATCATCCTCTTGGACGAGAACCATACCAATGGTGTAATCTGAGGCAGCAAGGTAGAGGAAATAATCGTGACCGTAATCGGGGGGAAAGAGAAGCAGAGCATGCGTTAGGGACAATTTCAAGGCTTTGAAAGTGTCATTGGCGATGGTATCCCATACGAACTCAGACCCCTTTTTTAGTAGCCGCGTAAATCCACGAGTTATCTCGGCATAATTTGGAATAAAACGACGAAGAAAGTTTTCTTTCCCCTGCAAACTTTGTAACTGGTGAAGTGTAGAAGGAGGAGGGAGATTAAGGATTTCCTCAACCTTTAAAGGATCCACCCAGATTCCTTGACGCGAAACAATAAAACCTAGAAGTCGGCCGGATTCCATGAAAAAAATGCACTTATGAGGATTCAAATGTATACGGTAGAACCGACAGTGGATGAAAATGGCTCAGAGATGGGTTGGATGATCGACTCGATGCATTGAGTGAGTAGGTAAATCATCCAGATATGGTTGAACGATGTGCTTGATATCATGGAAAGCATAAGACATAGCGCGTTGAAAAGTTGCGCCAGCATTCTTGAGACCGAAAGGGAGTTTTCGATAGGCAAAAGAACCCCAAGGACAAATAAAAGCGGTCTTATGTTGATCCTCGGGAACAATGTTGATTTGATTATACCCGGAGAAACCGTCCATTAGAGAGAAGATTTCACTTCCAGTGCAATCATCGACAATCTAATCAACGAAGGGGGTAGGAAAGTTGTCTTTGGGACAAGCTTTGTTAATATCCCTATAATCAACACATACACGAATTGTGCCTTGTTTCTTGTCGATCGGGACAAGATTGGAAACCCAGTCAGTGAGGGCCACCGGGTAAATAAATTCGGCTTTAAGAAGTTTCTCAACTTCAAGCTTGATAGCAGCTGCTTTATGTGGGTGAACTGGATGAAGGCGTTGCCAGACGGGTTTAGCATCGGGGTATGTCTTGATCTCATGTATCATAATGTCAGGGTCGATACCTGACATTTCTTTGTATCTCCAGGCGAAGATGTCATGAAACTCTTTGAAAAGGGATGTGTAGTTGACGATTTCATCAGAGGAACATGAAGCTCCGATATGGACATTTTCGACAATCCCAGGTTTGACAGATATGTCGAGGGGAATAGTGGGCGAGATATTGCTTAAGTTCCCTTCAGAAAACACATCGTGTGCAGACTTGGGAATGGTTGAGATGATGACAATGGTCGATGGGGTCGAGATCCGTTGATAGTTCTCAAGGGTATGTTGCTCCAGGAAGAGGATGGAATGATGATGTCCATCGTCCCAAGTTGTGTCCTCCAAGACAAACATGATCATATCGTCTATGGGAAAAATGACATGAAAGGGATCGGGAGACAACTCACCAAGAGAGGGGGTAGAAGGTGTTGCCGATTGAATGGCCTGATAGGCAGATTCGACCGGGCCTAACGACATTTCGTCGCCGTAACGAAGATAATCTCCAGGGTCAGGTACTATCCATGGGTCGTGAGATGCAGGAAGTTCGTGAATCGAGGTGGAGATCATGTTCATTGAAGCAACGGACGAGCGTGGAACATTGGGCGGTGGAATGGGGAAAGTACCCATTAACGAATAGTCTTTGAGAAGACCTACATCGACATTCTCATAACCCAGTGGGGTTTTAGCGATGAACGATACATTTCCAGTATGAGTATCTGAATTAAAGAAGGCTAATTGGTCGACGGTGATGACCTTTCCTTGATGTGGGAAACATACCACACAGAAAAGGGTTAACACAATGGTGTGCATGGAATCGATCCAGCTGCGGCCCAGCAGAAGATACTAATCAAGGGGAGTGTCAAAGACTTCCACTTCGACTTGGACCGTTTTGCCTTCTAACATGATGGGTAATGAAGGAAGGACACCGTAGGGCTTAAAACCAGAGCCATTGAAGGCTTTGAGTGTATTCTGGGATTTGTTCAAAGAGGGAGAGCCAATGTCTTTCCAGCAAGTAAGAGACATAACACAGGTTGAGGCACCCTCATCGATAACGGTTCGGAAAATGTTTTTGTCAGAGACAATCACTTGGATCTGGAATGCGAGTTGAGGGGGTAACCTTGGAATGTGATCTTCCAAGTCAAAAATTATTAAATTCGTATCCGTTGGGTCAATTCCACTGATAGATTTCAACAGTGCCTTCTGTTGTGTGGGATAATTTTGAAGGACTTCGAGGGCTGACATCGTAGAAGGTGCTTGGGCCAGATATTCAACAATGTTGTAGTTCTGGGTAGCTTGAGCATGTGGATTGAAATCCGATTTCTGAACGACACCCTTTGGGGGGGGTCGAAGAACTGTGTCGAGGCTCAATTGTTCAAGATGAAGAGGACCGTTGGTAGGTGGAGTCACAGGAGAGGGTTGTACCAATGAAAGAGGTGGGTCATCAACCTTCTCTTTAGATGGAGAATAATATTTGGCTCGAGTGGTGAGTGCAATTTCGTTCTGCTTTGAATCGCCAGTACACATCAATACATAGGATGTAGTAGAAGATGAGGGTTGGTCATGAATGACCAACTGAGCCTGTTGTTGAGACGGGAAGGGTTGGGACAAAATGGCCGGAGCAGGTGGTTTTGGAGCTCCTTGAAGGAACTTAGTGACCTCGACGCATCATGGACAATCCTTCGTGTAGTGATCATCACCACAGATAAGACAAGGGTATCGAGGTTTGCGCTTATCCCAATCGTCAACAGGTGTAGTTTTGGTTCGCTCTGCTTGAGGAGTATTTTTTTCCTCCTTATTCTCACCCCTTCCCTTTTTGGATTTGTTTTTACCGGCTGGGGTAGATTGAACCGCATTTACTTCATAAGTCTTGCTGGTGGGAGGGGCAGGAGACAGAGCATTTTGAACATTAGAAGAAGTAGGTTTGGGGTTAGTTCTTGAAGTGGAATGTGGTTGGGCCTGGAAACTACCAATCACACCGTCGGCTGCATGAGAAGCAGTTGGAGTAGTTGAAGTGGTGGAAGTGGAAGGACGAGGTAAGTCAGGTAGTAAGTCGTAAAGGGTACCCATTTGTGAGTAAACGAGGTCAAGTTATTGAGCACGAATTATGGCCTGCTCTTCCGTGACTACTCCACCCATGGCGATGTCACGATCGATGTCACTCACAAATGATTTGGTGAACCACTCGGTCAACAACTGATCGGGGAGCTTGATTTTAATGAGACGTCGTCTCCGTCGCCAGTCATGAATGTGATCGGATATATGAGTGGCTTTGTTTTGTTTGAAAGAACTCAAAATCTTGGTCCCCGTTTCATAACGAATTGGTAACTGGTAGTGTGTGAGGAAAGCCATAGCTAGGGTGTTGAAGTCAACAAAGAAACCTCGTGGAAACTCTATATACCACTTCATATCAGAACCTGTGAGGGTTCATTGAAAAATACGTAAATGAATAGAGTCATCCATCAACGAGTTGGATGAACACTAGAGGTGAAAAGTCATGACGTGATTGTTCGGGTCCTCTCCCACTTTTCCATCGAATTTAGGGATGTCCGATGGTAGCTTGGCTGGTATAGCAGGCCATTGGGGAGAGTGACGAATTGGATCATTTAAAATCCTTGACAAATCCATAAGATCCAAAGTGGCCAAGAAGGGTAACTGTCGATTCACCTGCGAGTACTGGTGGTGTTGGGAAGGAATCCCCGTCGGCAAACCAGTAGGACCATAAGAAGTCTACATATAATGGGAAGACCCAGGCAGATTCGGTGGTGGTTTGAGAGTATAGTAGCTCATGGGATTATATCCTTGAACAGGGACATGAGTTTGAGCATTAGAGCCCCAAATGGTATTGAACGTACCTGGATATGGTTGGCCTATACTAGGGGGTATCATAGATGCAGTTGGAAACTGCTGCCCCCCAGTCGATTGAGGAGGATGTTGTATCAACTGATTCCAATACTGGGCCAAGGATGGAGGTATGTTTTTTCCATAAGGTGGGGTTGGTCCTCCTATCGAAGGTGGTGTTCCAATTGGGGGCAGATTTCCAATTGGGGGTTGTGTTCCAATTGGGATGGGAGTTCCAATAGGAATTTTCCCACTGAGAGGGGTTGATTCATACCAGCTTGGTGAAATTGTCCACTGATGGGAATACGGTAATTGGGTGTGAATGACGGAATAGTGCCACTAGGATTAAGACTGCCAGTGGACGATGAGAGAGGTCCTCCAAAAGGAAATTGAGGGAGTGTCAGAATAAAACTGGGAAGAGAGTGCCCAGAAGAAGAGGGACCACCAGGAGAGCCGGATGGGGTTTGCGTAGGAGTGGGAATGGAAGCATTCAACGCACAATATCCAGGTGGTAGTGTTGGGGTGACGCTCGGCGTTCACGGTGTGCTGATGGAGGCAAGACTAACCACGGTAATCCTGGTGTGAACACTCATAGTATCTGTATGATGGGCCATTTCTATAGGGATGGTCAAGATGTGGTCATATCGTGGGGCATCCGTACCAGGAAAGTAATAGGTAGTAGTAAATGGTATTGTCTCTGGGCTAGAGATTTCGGAAATCACAGGTGAGATGATTTCAGAAATCACAGGTAAGCTTGGACCAAAAAGGTCCCGTCGAAAAACGCCCATAGACCAAAAAGGATCTTGGCCTTCTATGCCTGGAAAGGGTCCAACTGGTGATCCAAAAGACACAAAAACTAAGTCTTCGAAAGAATTCAGTTGCATAAACTGTCGCTCAGAATCATAGTGAAGTTGAAAGTCCTCTCGAGTATTGGTAATTCAGAAATGTTCTAGAGAGTTAGTTTGTTCCACTTGTGGCGTGGTGATGTCTTGGACTTCACTTTGCGGAGGAGAGCCCTCAGGTGAACTTGTAGGCAAGGGTTGAGAACCTTCCAGATGCTTTGGAGATAAACCATGCATTCTACGTGAACGACGTGGAGGAGCTATTGTAAACGAGTGACAAATTTACAAAGAAAAAACATATGTTCAACTTTGGTAAACAAACAACACATGCTGGTAAACAAAATCTAGGAAACAACCCTAAGCAAACGAGACCTTCTAGTTCCGAAGTCACTAGTTGGTGATGAAATCTAACGTCGCAACAACGAGACGAGAAGGGGCTGGGCTAGGGTGGAAAAGTTACACTGACGACCTGCTTAACAGACTTACACCCTGGTGCAAGCTCCCACACATAATCATGGGTATAACCTCCAAGGAGCCCAAGTGAGTTTGGCCAACGTCGATTCTAGGTACCATGAAGACTTTCCCCTTCACAGTCACCTTATGTAAGAACCTAGAAATATAGGCCACTAAAGTTACCACCGACAATAATAAAGCCTGGGGGGACAGTCGACAGCCTGATCCACATGCAAGGGTAGGGTATCTAGCCCAAAATCAACTCAAAAGGCTTCCACTCATCATTGTGGGTATACCTCCTAGTGACCCCCGCAATACGTGCAATCTCTATACCGATATCAACAAAGCAGGGTGAGTAACTCTGTCAATATCAATGCGACCTCGTGTTTGACCCTTGTGTGAGAAGGGCTACCCAGGACAAGATGTTGTAAATGGAATTTGACACTCCTTAACACAAGATTCTATTGTGTGTTTTGTGCTTTGGAGAGTGTATCTCTCTTCCTATTCCAAAGCGCTAGCCTAGCTAAATGTTGGTGTAATAGAGCCCTAGAAAAGAGTTACTAGTTAAATTTTACGATTGCGCAGTGTTATTAAGGGTTGTTGTTACTCAAAGGAAGCAGAGATGAAACTGATGTTGTATGAGACTCTGACCCAACGATGCATGGATAAGAATGAAATATATCAATTTTCGTTCAATGAATCCTATGTACGGGAGGGAAAGATAAGTTTTCCGGATCAAACTTGAACTACAATACACAATTTCCTTTAAAATGCGATTGTGACGAATCACGCAAAAATAACAATTCTCTATTGTTTCTTTTTCAATAATTTCAACAATTGATTTTCAATACTTTCGAAGATGAAAATGATTTTGAAAGAAAAACTTTGTTCATGTTTCAAAAAGGGCCTACACCATGATGGTGAGAGTGACGAAAACCAAAAGCTAATGAACAAGCAATAGACAAAAACCCAAACCAATTTTTCAACGAAAACAAAAATAACAAGCAGACCAAACAAGTCTTTTCAATTGCATGAGAAAATTTATCTTTCAAATAATGAGCAAACGATAAAGACCAAGAAGCTCAACTTTCAACCGATCGTCGGTTCTTAACCAAACAAGCACACTCAGATTCCAAAATCAGAGAGTATATCTTTGCTGATAAAAGTCAAGAAATGAAAGTCAAGAAAAATAGACAGGAAAAGTCTTTGATTTCCTAAGACTGTTCATGCACAGCATCCGAAGACAAGAAAACATCAACCAATGGCCCAAGAAGCTCTTTTTAGGAACCTATACTGATCTAGGCAGCTGATCATGCAAAAATATCAAATCCAAAATTTTGAAAAGAGGGTTCGCAGGCTAACAGTATTACACAGTGCGAGAATGGGTCATTCTCGCAGGCCAGCTTTGAGCAGAGTGCGAGAACCTCACATTGGACCTAAAAGCAGGATGCGAACTCAATACATTCTCATAGGCCACTGTGGGGGACAGTGCAAGAATGTCTGTAACTAAGCAAATTTTTGGAAAAAGACACAAAATTTGAAGAGGCCTCTGGACTCAGAGTGTCTATCAGGGTATCTTGAAGACTCAGAGATTGATATGAATGGAGAAAGGTAAGGCAAGAGAAAATGGCCAAGGAAAAATACCAAAAACCACAAAGAAAATGGGTTATCTCCCCAGCGGAGTCGCCAATTTTGTTATCGAACTAATCGGTAGGTGCAGACACTAACAGATCTCCCTAGATCCACCTGGATCTAGAACAAAACAGGAAAGGACATGACTCTTTTCCTAAGTTTTGACCATTGAATTAGTTAGTAGGGAGGAACAAGTAACATACCTTTGTATCACTTCCTAGGGTCTCTGTTGCTCCCGCTTCGCTCCAGTGCTCTCGTGAGATCAAGACCAAGACAACACAAACCAACCAAAGTGAAGATAGAAAAATATATTCAACTTTCAACTTATGTGTATGATCAAGGAATTACACAATAAAGTGAGAATGACTTTATGGGAAAAGGACATGTTACTGTATCATATTAATCGAAAGCAGAAGATACAACCTGATCGCCTTGATGTCACAAGCTTCCTTTCGGTGGCTCTTGGCTCCAACACACACACTTGCTCGATCCTTGTATGAAGAATATCAAATCCCTCTTGATAGACTTGCTAGAGTCTCCAAGCTCCTAGTCAAGCTAGGTCCTTCACAAAATTCTTTCACCAATTCTCTAATGAATCTTTCTTAACCTTTTCCATGAGAATTCCATCAATATATAGGAGAGAATGAGATGGTTGGATAAGAATGATCCCACAATATCAAGGAAACCAGTAAAAGGATAACCATTCGAATGCCAACCCATTCTTCTGGAAGATTCCCTTCTAAAACCATCGAGACTTCATCTTTTTCCAAGCTTTAGAACAAGTTCGCACCCTAGCTATGTAGCACAGTGCGAGAAGTTCGCACCCTAGCTGAAGGCAGCCTATGAGAATGGGCCATTCTCGCACCCTAGGATATGAGCAACCTGCGAAATCTCTTCAAAAGTAAGTTTTCTGGGAAGATATGAATGTCACTTTTCTTAGGAGAAATTTCTTATGAGGAGCCTGAGTACACCATCATCAATACATCATCAAGATTGACCAAAATCATGGGTAACAACCACTACACAACACAATTCACACCCCCAATAACCACCAATGTATGGAACACCTCAATATCCACCAGCGTATGGCGGACCCCCTTATTATAATCCTTCCCCTTATCCACAACCATACCCCTTGACCTTTCCTCAACCCACCAACGAACTTCCGCCAGCACCCACAATACGCCCCGTGACCCAACCTAGTTTTGGTACCCCCTCTACCTCTACTTACACCCTAAGCACTAGTGAAAGAGCCATGCCTTCCTATGCATCCTACGGATCATCACCACAGAATAATCCATACTTTCCATTATCTGGTCCCCCCCAGCCCATTCCTTCACCACAAGGATAACCACATGCTGGGGTTAATTTTGTTTGACCCTCTCCCATTCAATAATATCAAAATTTTAAACAACTGAATACAGCTAATCGATCCCGTCATTTGAACAATGCCAGAAAGAAGGGAAAAAACTGAAACAATAATAATCTCGGACCAGGAGGAAACCAGAACCAACCCCAGTAGAACCAACCTGCCGAGGGAAACCATAACCAGGGGAACTAGAACCCCCAAGGGGGAAATAACAACAAACACCAAGGGAAGAAAAACAACAATATTCAGACAAAATTCCCTTTTTCCCTTTGGGGTGAGTATGGCCATTATACTCACCATTTCCCCCAAATTGCGGACTTCAAATGGATGAAAGAATCTGGAAATGGACCACGTCCCCCAATACTGCCTGCTCCCCAGTAGTCCCCACAAAAATATGTGAAACAAACCCCCCCAGCTATGTTACAACACCCCATACCAAATCAAGGGGTAATGAACACCCAACAGGAGATGCATCCAGCCCCACCACAGATGGGACAGTACGCCAACCCAAGAGCTCCTACAGATCACATTATACTCCTCACTAGTGAGGAAGACATCCTTCTACAAACGCATAGTTGTCAATACAACACACCCTCTGACCCTACTCCCACTACCATGGAGGCCACCCCAGTCACGACTGGCCCACCTTTGATGATTTCTCACCCTAATATTGAAACACCTCTTCATATCCCTTGCATCCCATTACGAAGGAATGTCAACAACCCTCAGGCTAGGGCAGCCCACAATTATAGTCTAGTTGATGACTTGGCACAATCCCCCGCTGCCATGTCAGTCTTAGAAGTTCTTCAAACCTGTCCTACTCAACAGAAGTCATTACTTTCCGCTCTGGGGGAAGTCGGCCCTGCCGATACTCGACTCATCACATTTGATCTTGAAAGTGGAGAACCTTGTCTCCCCGCTCTTGTCACTTTTCAAATACTGATTAAAATTCAGAATATCACAATCCACTGATTAATTATTGACGAAGGTGCATCCACATGCATCATGTGAAAAACCGTCTGGCAAGAATTTGTCTCTCTAGAGCTAATACCATCCACCATTACTCTGAGGGATTACGGTGAACGACCCTCATCTCCCGAGGGGCTCTTCCAAAATGTCCCCATCGAACTCGAGGGTAAAACCATTCTTATTAACATTGAGGTTATCGATGCCCCGCTCGACTGCAATATTTTGCTTGGTCATAGATACATGTATGCTATGAAGGAAGTTGCCTCTTCTGTGTTCCAAACCATGATGTTTTCCCATAACAAAAATATCATTACCATTGATCAAGTATCACATTATGAGCCTAACCCTTCATCCAACATCGACAACATCCTCCCTTTTGTCCACAGTAATCTGGATGCCTATCCACTCATCGAGATGGGCCCCAGAATTTTTAGGGACCCATCCTTGCTAGGTACATACCACGGAGCACCACCACTCATCCATCCCTCAGCACAAGTATGTGTTGTCTCCACCAACAAAACGACAACTGAAGATATTCTCCCTCCCACCGAGGCCTCTTTCATCCCTGACGTCCCACTAGTCGCAGAACTCCTCCCTCAGGAATCTCCTGGAACTTGTTCATCTCTACCCATTCCTTATCTTCCCCTCCACCAGGGCCATATCCTGATTTGGGAAACAGTCCCCCAAGCCATTACCCAAATCCCTTTCTTTTACCCCCCACCGGGTGTACAAGCTTTCCAGGTAGCCGCAAATCTCACCCTTCCTAATATGGTGCTGTCAATCCTATTCTGGTATCTACATCCACTTGAGATGGTCCCTCAACCATCCCTCCCTCCCCAAACAGAAGGAATCCCGATGCAGATTCCCATACTTACCCCCACCATCCCACCCACACTCCCACTCACTAGCACCCCTACTACAACTAGGGGTAGACGAAAAAAGAAAGCTCCCACTGCTCAACTTCCCCCACGTGTCCAACTACCTTGCGCGCTATGTGAGAAATATGGACACCCCAACAACAAGTGCTCATCTCTCCCCAAGATATGAAATCTAATTCAACTCCCTCAAGCACCACCACCGCTCGTCACTTCATCCAATACTACCGTTATCTCCCTGAACACAAGTAGCAAAGGAAGCCAAACCAAATTGGCATGCACCATCTTTTCAGAATATGGCCATTATTCACACCATTGTCCAGTGTTACCTCAATTCCGGCAGATGCTAACAACCGTACGCCAGAGATTTCAGCAAGAACCCACCCCAAACACATGTCACCGACATCCATTATGTCACGACCTCAGTCAATGAACGTATGAGATGTACTTTCTCTCTATGTGAATCACATGATCATTTCACAGATCAATGTCCTATGATCATTGAATATAGGCGTCACCAACTGGCCCTTATTCAAAAACCTACACCCCCCCCCTCCAGTAGGACCATGAGTACCCCTACCCAATCATGTGATGTGGTTCATATCTTCTTGCGGGAACCTGAGGCACTCCCTACACCCCCATGGTTCCTGGATGATTTATATGAGGATTTTCCCCCAAATCCCCCCAATTATCCAATCCATTTCCCACGGAAATTCTACGCCCGACTACCATTTTCAACCCATAATATCTCGATATTTAGTTTATGTCGAGTGAACCATCACAACCTCCTTGTGATACCCCCTCTACATCATCACCACCAGAAAAAAATCCCACGGTGACCATCACCAAAATTACTCCTCTCGATCCCCTATATTTTTGACAGTTTCACTGCGACGAAGACATCCTTCAGGAGTTAACTAAATTCGATTGCCCATGAGATGCGCCCCACTACAGAGCGCTTTTTCCTTCACAGGAAGCCTTCGCGCCTCCTAACCAAAACCCCATATACGTAGTCAAAACCAAAGATTTTCTCCCATCGGGGCATATAGATTAGTTCACTAACCGTATCTTTGCCCCCGACACTTTTGAAGAAGGAAATATGGCCAATATTTCCCCCACCATGAAAATCGATATTTCCATCAAATTTGGAGTCGTAGAGGAAATCACCATTGGTGCCACATGCTCTCCTGAAGAAATCACCGCCTACAAAGATCTCTTCTAGGAATACCGGGACATTTTTTCCTAGTCATACAAAGAGATGCTTGGCCTTGATCCATATATTGTCGAACATCGTATAGACACCTGGCCTGATATCACACTCGTCCGTAAAAAATAGCGTCTTCTACACCCATCCAAAGCAGTGGCCATCAAGGCAGAAATTGACATATTACGTGCTGCAGGGTTCATATACCCCATCCTATATATGTCATGGGTCTCCAACCCTGTCCCTGTCAACAAAAAATAGGGCACTATCCGCGTCTGTACGGAATTTCGTGATCTCAATCATGCCTGTCCCAAAGACAACTTTCCAATTCCCTTTATCAACCAAATTATTGATGATTGTGCTGGTCACAAGGCTCTATCCTTCATGGACGGTTTCTCTGGCTACAACCAAATTCAAATTCACCCATTCGATCAGTACAAAACCGCATTCACTACCCCTTGGGGAACTTTTGCGTATTGTGTCATGCCTTTTGGCCTCAAGAACGCAGGAGCCACTTTCCAAGGCACCATGACATACATTTTTCATGATCTGGCTCAAATCATTCTCACCTACTTGGAAAATCTCACCGCTCGCTCCAAAAAATGCACTCAACATCTCAATGATTTACAAATCATCTTCCAATGGTGTCGTCAGTACAACATCTGCTTGAATCCCCTCAAGTGCATGTTCTGCATCAATGTTGGGCACCTCCTTGGGTTTATCGTTTCCCAACATGGTATTACAGTCGACCCCCTCAAAGTCAAAGCCATCACGAAAATTCCCCCACCACAAAATTTATGCCAACTGCAGAGCCTGCAAGGCAAAGCTAAATTCTTTCACCGCTTTGTCCCTGATTATGCCACTCAGGCACATGGTTTCCTTTGCCTCTTATGTCATGATATCCCATTCCACTAGGACGAACATGCCCAAAACTCTTTTGATGATCTCAAAATGGCTCTCTCCGATGCCCCGTTGATTAGTCCACCTGACTATAACTGTGACTACATCCTCTATATCTTAGCCTCAACCGTCTCAGTAGAAGGGGTTCTCATCAAACTAGGGGATGATGATCATTATCATGTCATTTACTACACTAGTAAAAATATTTCAGGGACACCCTTGAAATACAATCATGAAGAGAAACTGGCCCTTGCAGTTCAAAAATGCGCCATTACATCTTTCTTTGAACTACCAAAGCCATTGTAGATTCCAACCCAATGCACTACTTCCTGATTCGCCGACAAATTAATGGAAAATTTTCCCGATGGATCGTCATCCTTCAGAAGTACGACCCCAAATTTTCAACACCCAAGAGCAATAAATCCCTCATCCTCACTGAACTCATTATGACATTTCCCTCTGATACTACCAGTACCCCCGTCAATATCGACTTCCCCGACGAGCATCTCTTTTACCTCCCCTCGGATGACCCTTGGTACAACGATCTTCTAGTCTACCTCGGAACACAGAAATTCGGAAACCATCTCTCCCAAGACAATCGTCGACGTATTCGTCACCAGGCTCCCCGCTACCTACTTATTAGTGATATCTTATATCGACGAGGGGTAGACACTGTACTCCACTGATGTTTGAATATCGACGAGGCCGATCAAGTCTTGAACAAATGCCATAGTGGCGCTTGCAGGGGCCACCTCTTAGGGATTTCCACCACTCACAAAATCATTCGCACCAGTTACTTTTGGCCTACATTGTTTCACGATTGCATCCACACTGTAAAGCGATGTGACAAATGTCAGCTTTATTCCAACAAAGCACGAGCACCACATGCTCTTCTACACCCGATCATTACTGTCGGCCCCTTTTGCAAATGGGGCATAGACTTCATGACTTGCAACCCTCCATCCAACAATGGACACAAACACATCATCGTTGAAGTCGATTACTTCACCAAGTGGGCCGAAAACATGCCTACATTTAACAATACCGTTGACACCTATATGCATACATAAATCATCAACAATCTGTCAACAACATATAGATTAGACACCATCAAAAAGCACTAAAAAACATCAACATAAGTGAACACCACAAAGATCCCAAAAATGTATATCCATACATATATATATATACCGGTCAATGTGTCATTAGTGTTTACAAAAAATAGTACATCAGGTACAACATCCGTAGGTAGGTAAACCACCTTACCCCTATAGATACAAAACGATGCTACACCACCATATACAAAATGGGCTCACCAGCCTATATAGATACAAAAAATACATAAATACAAAGGCACTCATGGCGCCTCTAGAGCTCCACCACCCGGCCCTCTCTTTGGACGAGGGGCCCCACCAGCTAGGGTTCCCTTAGGTCCTGGAGGTAGTTGCCCAGTCATCACCGCCCCCGCTACATCCTCTCTCCGAACCACATTCTGCCACACTATCGGAACACCCACACACTACTCTAGGACCCCCTCATCTAGGATCCGTGACCACATGCCCTCAAGCACTCCCTTTAATACCTCCTCCAAGCAGTGACGAATATCCTCGAACTCGCCCCCAGCCTTCGTCGAAGGAGCATGTGATGGCCCTACACTGGGATCATCAAACCGACATCGCCTGGCCACTCTCTCATCATCAGTAGGCCTCGCCCTAGCATCATCCCGTCTTTGTCTCTGTCCTACCCGCGACTCTCCCTGTGGAGGTCTCATTGGCCCCTAACAAGCCGATGCTCTAACCAACTCAACCTGGCACCCGCGAGGTCCAACATCTACACACACACCAAACAAATGGTAGCATAAACATCCATCTATACATAAAAAACATGCTATACTATCTAAAGATCAAACCATCAAAAATCACATCATACCTCTGCGGTTGAACACCTCTCCTAGGGGTAACACCATCTCTGGATCATCCCAGAAGTCCACCCCAAAATACGGATATCACAGTATAATCTGTGGCATATGACGCCACACCTGTGCATCCTTGGTCATGAAATAGTGGCCACCCTCCCCACCACCGTGACGAAACAGGATCATCGCCCACTGCCTCAGTCATGGCTCTTGCACGCAAGGAGCACCTAACAACACTCTAGGGAACAACATTGGCACCCTCTCCAAAAACCATGCCACCAAGATAAACCCAAAGGAAAACTCCCCCGAGTCAGTAGAACGACACCTGTCAAGCTGCCCTACCATATTGGCATGGAGCATCAAGCCCCAGGAAAAATGCTCACCTGCCTGTGCCCTCTCCATGATCCTCAACTGACCTCCACTAATCTTCTGATTCACGAAAGACCCGTAGACTCTCACGATCATCGCTGCCATGCAACGATGTACAAGTGCATCCATTGCCTCAATACTCACCACATAGCTCAACATAAATTTCTCCACCAAGCAATATCTCTGGGCTAAGACCGCCAACTGACCATCCTTGGGTACTACGGGCTCCGTCGATAGTGGAGTTCCCCGAAAAGGGAGCTCGGTCAGAAATTATACATCCTCCACCGCAGTGAAGGCCAACTGTTCACTCCGCACCATAAAGCAATGCAGGTCAGGGCTCCACATCCTGATCAGAAACTGCAAAAGATACTCATGTTCCCGCACTAGCGAACACTCAAAAAACTTCAACAACCCACATGCTGCCAAAACGTCTCGGACTGCTGGCTCCTCATCCCTCACTGCCTCCCACAGGAATGACCAATCCCTCTCTCTCCAGTGAACTGAAATCATCCAAATGATCACCTTCATCCACATATACAACACTTGATTAGCCATCATAACCCATAAAAACATCAAAATCTCCAAAAAAGATAAGTTTTTACACCCTCCAACTTTGCTTCAAAGGCACGACTATTTTTCCCCATAGGCGCACACACATGTGTCCCTGTTCATCCCCCAGTCGCACACTCATGCGTGAATTTTGGCCATACAGAGGCACATGCATGCGCCTCTGTCACACATACAGGCATGCATCATAGCGCAACTATTCACTGCACAGCTGTGCACGCATGCACAGTTGTTAGGAATACAGATGCGCATGTATGCGTTGTTGTGCCTTACACAGGCATGCATGCCTATTTTCCCCATTAGGGTGCCCCCATGCGCGGATGTTATCATTACAAGTGCGCACCCATGCACGTGAATTTCTCGATTTCCCGTGCACTGGGGGGCCCACACCGACAAAACCCCCTGTACGACCCTCCGTATAGGCCCTGCCCAAAAACAAAAGCCCTAATTCTATGCAGGAAGATATGAAAACTAACCTGAAGCTCGCTGACCCTGAAGCGACTGCCTCGATCTCCCAGAATCTCCAAATCTCCTCTAAAATCACTCGTCCTCTCAATACGACAGTAGGTACAAATGAGGTGGCTTTGTGGGCCCCACAACTATATATAGTCCATTTTGCCAAACTTCCAGACTCAATTCTGGGAGCTTCGGGCGCTCATTTTTCGATCCAACTTTAGCCACGGGATCAGGACCCCGTTACCTACATAATTTGATTCCCCATGACATTTTCCATCCTCATCCCCCAGGGGAAATTTTTCTCATCTAACACTCAGGTACGCATGCTTACATTCACATATTATTGAGTAACTGTTATATGATCTTTCTCTTCAGATATTGTTCATGTCGGGTATTTGGTTTTTATGTGTGTAGGTACTTGAACATCATACATCAACAGTATCCCTTTAGGTATATCATTGACACTGGCATGTAGTCATTCCCTCTAAATCTCAAATTGCATCTCCCAGTGACACCCACCGATCTTTGCCTCTAGGATCCCCATGTCCGGCTCTGTAGTACTGTCACCTCTGCTACATTTCAGCACTGTCACACAGTAGCACCCTCCCCCACATGAGTTGTCCCATTCATAGTCCCCCTTGGAACTTTGAAACTCATGATGTTTTCACCCCTTAGAGATGGGAGTCCTAATCGTCTTATGCATCATCGAGAACCAACCACATACTCCTTCTCCTCATTATTCTAGCCTACCTAATGGATTCCCAGGTTACTTCATCATGGTTCTATTTTAACTACATCCTCGCAGTCTCATTAACCATCCATTTTCATCCACCGTCAGTTTGCCCATCTGGAAATTGTCCTCCATACATTTCCCTCAATACAGAAACCCACCTATGGGGCCCTCACCCTCCACTTGTTTCCTAAACAACTTGCACCATCATCGACCAAGCCATATTACATTGGGTCACCAGTTCCTGTATCTGCACAGTCATCCCAAATCATTCTTTATTCTTTTAGTAATTGTATGAAACCTTTTTCCCCACATTTACATAGCTTTCTGCTGTCGCCTTTAACGACCTTCCTTTTTTCGGCAAAGCAACCCTTGTCACCCTTGGTTGGGGCATTTTTCACTTCCTCTCATCAATGACATTATCCATCAAACCCAAGTATCTTACAGTCCATACACCTTTTTGATCTCTCTGTTTGTCCATTTTGTCGCACCTCTGGCACACCTCACCCTCGTCTAGTCATCCCCCTGACACTAGATTCTATTTTATGGTTGCTTCCACTTTGCATATCTCCCCAACCAAAGGAAGTTTTGAGTCTCATCGCATCTTGACTTCGTCCATGAACCTCATGAGTTCCTGATCTCATCCAATGGATTTCAGGAAGCCCTTTGCTTCTTGGAGTCATGTCTCCCTTTCTGTCGACATCAACACAGTTTCCCGAAGGGAGACAGTATCTTGAATCTCATTACCTTTACAATGAGGAGTCTTGGACGACACAGGGAAAATCACCATTATTCTCTGTTGTCCTTGACCCCCATAACATTCGACTTCAACACTATCTCATGTTACGGTGGGTCTTACTTTGCGACTACTGCAGTTGTTTTATCTTAGCCGAAGACCTCTGAAATTTGATAGACTATCAATGTCTACACATTATCGACACTTCTCACAGGTGTCCTTACCTTTTTCAGAGCTTGTTCACCATCAGAATTGTCCTCTATTATTATCAAACCACCCAGGAGGGCGCTGCAGTGATATACGTCCACACACAGCTTCAATTACTGTATTACCTCTTTTTGAGTTACATGACACGAGCATGGGGCATGCCCACCTCGTTTGTACACAGTTTTATTTTTTCCCACACCTTGGGAAAGGCTTGGGTCCTACAGGTTCCCCTCTCTTTCCAATGGGTCACTCTTGACACTCCCCACAACACTCTTTCTTACACATGTACTCTCAATAGAAGAAACATTGATGTATTTTGGCTATACATATGCTCCTAACCTCACTGTTGGCCCTGGGTTATGGAATTTAGCGAAGAATGAGGAAGAAGAGGGAAAAAGCGAGATTCGCAGGAGACACAGTGACTGTCACTGGGTCGAAGCGAGAAAAAGAATAGAAGAGATGGAGCGAAGTGCAGAAAAGAAAGTTTTTGGATGAGGAGATCGAGGATGACAGATCAACAAGGGAGAGGGATCGAGGATGACTCAGAAAGTGGGAAAAACCACCATTGGATTCTTTGGAACACCATGCGAGAAGGAAGGAAAGATAGGCTGGCGAAGCTCAAAAAAAGAGGGTCAAGTTGACCTAGGGTTTTAGACACCTAGGGTTTTTTTATTTAGGGTTTTGGCACCTAGGTTTCGGCCTAAGGCTGCCAGTGAGGTATTGTAATGTATAAATAAAGGTCAAGAGAACCTGGGTTGGGTTGGTCATTGAGTATTGGTATGATATTGTTGTTGATCTAGCTCTATTATTGGGTGAGAGATTATCGTATTGGGGGAGAGAATTGCTGAGAGAGAGAGCCTTATGGGATTGTAATATCTTCAGATGGATGCGAAGATCAAGTCTTGCAACTAGGTGCGCAGGAGGGAAGAGAGACAAAGAGAGAGGATCTGCTGGCCAAGAGCACAGATCAGAACTATAAGCTTTACCTTAATATATCATAAGCACAGTTTTGTGGATGTAGCCCTAGAGAGAGGGTGAACCACGTACATATGTTGTTGTGTGTGTGATTGATGCCTTGAGCTCTGATGTTGTTATATTGTTATCTGCATTATTATATTAGATCAGATCTATAGCTGTGAAGGAAAGATCTATCTAGTTTAATGATAGATGCATGTTATGTTGTTGTTGCAATAAGAACCACTTGATATTCCCCTGGTTGTAGACATCTATGTCCTACAACCCCCTCATAGCTTCTTCGGGTGAGACTTCATCTTCTTTGCAGGTGCTATCGAAAGGGCCAGTAGCTAGGGCTTGTTGGTGCGCTCTTGGAGCTGAACCCTAGGTCTTCCCCTATGCCAACAAATGGTTTCTTTGCGGGGATAGGAATATTTTTAAGGGAATGTAAAGGTGGTTCCCATCGAAGACAAAGATTCAGAAGTGGGTAGAGGATCAAGAGAAGGACTTCACTGAAGCCCAGAACAAGAACCCTAAAATAAGCACTAAAGATTGGCTACAAAGATACATCTTCACCAACATTCACGAGATCTTCTTTGGAGGAATCCATCAGGAGTTACATGAGTGGTTGGCTAGGTTAGCTGACACACAGTTTGAAATCAGATCTAGACCCCTTGTGGTTTGGACACCAGCATTGATCCAGATGGTCAAGAGAGTGGAAAATGCTGTATCCAGAGCAGTAGATCACTGGTTTGATAGTACTATCGGAGGGTATATCACTGAGTTTGTTGTTGACAGAACAAAATCATATAGTCAAGCCGAGAGATACTTTTTCAAGGGATCCAGAGGAAAATGTTTGCACTTATTGAAGCTAAGAATCAAGATGCTCTTGCATGAAAACCACATCTTGAAGATACCGTAGATTGATCAAACCCGAGAAGGCTAATGTTCAAGATCTCGGACAGTGACAATGACACAGAAGAAGGGCATACGCGTAGTGGGAAAGTATTCCGAGGAACTCACCTCGAGAATTTGTTTAAGAAAAACTACAGAGAAGAAGGTTTCTATAATGGAAAAGAGGTAGATCTAATCGATGAAGAGCATCCAGAGCCCACCAGAACAGAAGAAGGGGAAGCTAAAGAACTGCACCAATGCGAGCCAAAAAACCCAGGAACTGCATGAACTACTGAGGTAAGTAACGTTAATCCTCTTATTTTCCCAACAACACTTAGTAGTCAGAATAGTCAGAACCACCAGAGTCTTCAGAGTACTGTTACCAGTAGCCCAACATCTACTCATACAAGAACCCTAGTCGTCTTTATGGAAGATAGAACGAGACTCCCTATCTTTAGGGGAGATGGATCTGAAGACCCAGATCAACATTGGTTTCTGTGTGAGGCCGTATGGAATTTTAAAATTATCACTGATGAAGCCATTAAGAGAACCAAGTTTAGCACTACGCTAAGGGACCACGCACTAAGTTGGTACATGAAACTTGTCCAAGGACTGGCACAGTATAAGCCCCTGAATGAGATCAAGAATGCGCTGATTGCAGAGTTTAAGAAACCTAAGTCGGAGTCACAATGTATTACGGAACTAAAAGATATTAAACAAAAGGTAGCAGAACCTATTTGGGAGTTCGACCAGAGATTCAATATCCTTACAGGCCAATTAACTTTCCAGATCCCTAACGAACAGAACAAGGAGTGTTCATTGCGACACTATTACCACACATAAGAATCCCTTTGATGCAACAGAAGATTGCATCTTAGGCAGAAGCCTTGGAGATTTCCATGAAGCTTGAATCAACACCGATGGGAGAATCTAGCTCAGGCATTAGCTAGATCATGAGCCAGTTAACTAGTTTGTCTTTACAGGTCGAGGATATGAAGAAAGATAAGGGAAAAGACAAAAGGGAAGATATATGGTGTGTAAGATGCAGATCTAAAGGCCATGATAAGGAAAACTGCCCTTTATTTCATGAGTACTTGGCATCACGGGCACCAATCCCCTTAAAGAAATTTAACCTACCCTGGTGCGAGGTATGCAGAAATAAGCATCGCCCAGGTGAGTGATATTACATGCAGAAGTATGTCTAGACACCCACAAACTTGTATTGTACATTCTGTAAATCAGTGGGGCATGATGATCGGGATTGTAGAGCTTATGATCTCATGCATGAAAGGTCAAGAGACATATACAAGATTCAAGGAGAAGTACAACAAGAGGGAAACACTTCGTAGTACAAATATCTGGGGAGAGGAAATTTCACTCCTCGCGGTGGCTATAGAGGAGGAGGAGGAGGAGGAGGTATGGGCCGAGGCCGAGGACAAATAATCTCTTACAACTGCACCCAGCTAGGCCATTTAGCAAGGGATTGTCAGAATCCCTGCATAACCTGTAGTTACTGTAACTCCTTAGAGCATGTCATAGAAGAATGCCCTGTGCTACTGGCTAAACTTCAGGGAAAATGAGGACCCCAACATAACCCACAAGTACAATTGATATATGATGAACCTCACGGAGCAGACCCTAGAGTCGCTATTATTACTCGAGGAGGAACTGCTACAGGAGAAGACAGAGCAACCCAAGGAAGGAATGAAAATGACCATGGAGTTAGGAAAACTATAGATAAGACCCCAATGTTCGATGCTAAGAAAGAAAGGAAGATATTCTAGGAGGCAAAGAAAGAGTTCAAAGGAGATCAAGGATATTCATCAAAGAGACAACCATAAATCAAAGAATACGGTATGCCTCAGGCATTTGATCCATCTACATCACCAACATAAGGGAAAGAGGTAAGAAAACTCATGGAATTCTTGCACACTTGTGTTAAGTTGATTCAAGATAAAGGCGTTGTAGAAGAATTACAAGACTTAATCAAGCAGTATGAACTAGGAAAAATAGACCCCTTGCTGAATAGAGCAGTGCACCAAATTGGAAAAAGGAGAAGGACAAATAAATAATTACACTTTAACGCTCAGATAGGAGAGTACGAGATAGACTATGTGGTCCTTGAATTAGGGTCAGAAGTCAATGTCATGAGAAAGCAGACTTGGGTATTGATGGGAAAACCCAAGCTGATATATTCCCCTATTAGGATTTGCATGGCTAATAAACAAGCTGTCAGCCTATTTGGATGATTAGAGCATGTCCCAGTGGACATTGATGGAGTAAGAACCTTTGAATATTTTGAGATAATTGAAATTGTTGATTATAGCTACCCTTATCATGCGTTGTTAGGAATTGATTGGGCCTTCAACAATTCCACTATTGTTGATTTAAAGAACTGACGCATGACATTTGAGAAAGCTGGCCTTAGGGTCATTGCACCTTTAGATCCAGATGAGGGTCCACGATACACAGAGCCCATCAAAGAAGAAGACCACACATTTGAACTGGAAAACATCTACAAATTAATGGCCAGACAATAGGATTAGATCAACCCTACAGCTGATGGAAATCTGAGCTGGCAAAGTGACAGTGCATGTTCATCCGACTCCAAAGAAGCACTGGATAATTAGCAGAACCAAATGTATGAAGTTTTTACAAGAAGATGTGCTAGGCTAACCAGAGAAGTTCAATGGATTGGCACAATAGTGAGTAATCTACCCAAATTTGATGGGATGAACTCCCTAGAAAGATTCTTATCAGAATTTGAGACAAGTGTACCAACACAATAGAGCTTGTTGGCAATGGATGAGGCCATGAAAGCCACACTAGAAATATGGTGGGG
This sequence comes from Picea engelmannii, assembly GCA_009831015.1. Lineage (NCBI taxonomy): Eukaryota > Viridiplantae > Streptophyta > Pinopsida > Pinales > Pinaceae > Picea > Picea engelmannii. The sequence goes on from ML779402.1 coordinate 235,283, forward strand.
GACACATAAAAGCAATATTACAGACTGGACATAATGCCAAACTTTGATGACAGTGTGGTTCTCAACACGAGAAGGAATCTACAAAGCACAATACACAGTTCGAAGCTGCCCAAAGGACCATGTACGAAGATGCGAAGAGTCCCAGAGTGACATTCCTCGAGAACAATGGGTAAACAACTTCGTCAATATGTTGGATACCACCCCGATTAACTGGTACCTTCAAGCATAGCTACGCCTTGTCAATTCATAATGGGAAGGTATGATCCAGAATTTTATAACCACCTTTTTGTTTGACAATGAATTTCCTTATGTAGATCAAGCACTACAGATGGTGAGAAAGAAATTATTTGAGGAGGCATTTTGCCTCTCCTTGGAGCAAGAAGTGGATGAATGGATTGCGCCCCTCCAGAAACTGTAGACGTGATACAACATCAATGCCGACGAAGACGATGATCCAAGGAAGGTGAATATCACATAAACATAAGGTTAGAGAGATGTGGAAGGTCCAGGAGTGGAACTTCCATTCATTAGACAACCGATAAAGATAAAGAAAGTCAATATCGGGACAAAGGAGACACCGAAGCTTTCCAATGTCGGAGATTACTGGGACGTTGCTACCATTGACAAAATCACATAATTATTGCATGAGTATCAGGACTTGTTCCCGACCAAGTTCACTGATATGAAGGGAATCAAAGGACCTATGGGAGAAATGAGAATACCTTTGAAACCAGACGTGAAGCCAGTCAAGCTAAGACCCTACAGATTGAACCCAAAATATAAGGAAAAAGTGAAGATTGAGCTCAACAGAATGCTAGAAGCAGGGATTATTGAACCTATCGAAGAGTCGGAGTGGATCAGCCCCATGGTAGTGCAAGATACAAAGACGGGTGAGATCAGGATTTGCATATATCTCAAGAAGTTGAATGATGCTTGTTTACATGACCCCTTCCCTACACCTTTCATAGACGAAGTGCTGGATAATGTGGGAGGCCAAGAAGTATACTCTTTTATAGATGGGGTTTCAGGATACCATCAGATATGCATCGCCAAGGAGGACCGTCATAAGACTACGTTTTCCAAAGAGTGGGTATCCTACCATTACACAGTAATGCCATTTGGACTGAAGAATGCCCCATCCATATTTTCCAGGGTGGTGGTTGAAGCATTCAAATTTTTTTTGCATAAGTTTTTAGAAGCATACTTTGATGACTGGACTATTTTTAGTTTGTTGAAAAATCATATCGAATGTCTAAGGCTAATGCTGTATAAATGCAGGTAGTGTCAAATTTCTTTGAATTTGAAGAAGTGCATCTTCTTCTCACCATTTGGAGTATTATTAGGTCATATTGTATGCAAGCAAGGATTGTTGGTGGATCCATATAAAATTGCAATTATAGTTGATTTACCACCACCTACACCAGTCAAACAACTGCGCACTATGCTAGGACATACTGGATATTACAGGAAATTTATCAAAGGATATGCTTAGATTACTGCACCAATGGAGAGATTATAAAAAAAAGACTGTCAGTTTGGGTGGATAGACGAATGCCAACAGAGCTTCGACACACTGAAACAAAAGATGGTCACTGCACCTATTCTAGTCTTTCCTAATTTGAGCAAGGAATTTCATGTGCATGTGGATGCATCTTCTATTGCATTAGGAGCAGTACTGGCACAACCTGGAGAAGGGGACATTGATCATCCATTATCATTTTCCAGCAGAAATCTCTCCAAAGCTGAAATCAATTACACTACTACAGAGAGAGAGGGACTAGCCATGGTGTATGCATTGTAGAAATTCTGCCACTACTTGTTGGGAGGACACTTTAAAATGTTTATTGATCACTCCGCACTGAAATACCTAGTCAACAAGCCAGCGTTGGGGGGAAGAATATGCAGATGGATTCTCTTGTTCCAAGAATATGATTTTGAGATCATAGTTAAGCCAGGAAGAATGAATAAGGGCCTAGACCACCTGTCGAGGTTGGAGCATGGAGAAGAACCTACCAGTATGGAGGACACACTACCAGATGCACAACTGCTTTCCATTAGAAATATTGATGACCACTTCGCAGACATAGTCCAGTTCCTTTCAACAGGAATAGCTCTAGCCAAATACACAATTCCGCAAAAGAAACAACTAGTGGTGCATGCTACAGATTTTTCACTGATAGCTGGTCAACTATATAAAATGGGACCTAATGAGATCCTAAGAAGATGTGTGATGGAGGAAGAACGCCCTATGATCCTCGAAGAATCTCATGAAGGCATTGAAGGAGGACATTATGTAGGAAAAGCAACTGCACAGAAGGATCTGCGAGCTGGCCTTTGGTGGCCTACGTTATACAAAGATGCTAAAAAATATGCCAGAGCATGCGATGTATGCCAGTGAGTTGGAAAACCATCCTGAAGAGATGATATTCCATTAGCACCACAGATGACCCTACAAGCATTTGAAAAATGGGCCATTGACTTCATGGGACCTATAAACCCACCAGGAAAGCGCACAGGAGCAAGGTATATTATCACTGCGACAAAATACCTGACTAGATGGCCCGAAGCAAGATCAGTCAAGGACTGTAGCACAACTACAATTGAATGTTTTATATTTGATGACATAATAACTAGGTTTGGATGCCCTAAGGTCCTTATGAGTGATCAAGGGACACACTTCATCAATAAGACAGTTGAAGCCCTGACTGAAGAATTTGCAGTCCACCATCAGAAGAGCACACCTTATCATCCACAAGCAAATGGAACGGTTGAAGCATTCAACAAGATCTTGGAGACAGCATTAAAAAATATTTGCAGTGTGAATAGGGATGACTGGGATTTAAAAGTACCAGTAGTACTCTGGGCTTATAGAACCACTTGCAAAAAAATTAACAACGTAGACTCATTTCAAGTTGGTTTATGGTCTTGAAGCGTTTTTACCAATGGAGTACTTGGTACCGAGCTTAAGGATTGATGCATTTACAGACATGGATGATACTGGTGCTATTCATGAGAGGCTATCACAATTAGCCAAACTAGAAGCAGACAGATTCATTGCAGGCTTCCATCAACAAATTTAGAAGGAACGAGAAAAGGCCTATCATGACAGACACATCAAGAATAAGATAGTCAGGCAAGGTGATTTAGTCCTTCTATAGGACAGTAAGTTTATAAAACACCCTGGGAAGTTCAAAACACATTGGCTGGAACCATATGATATTTTCTACGTTACAGAAGGTGGAGCTGCGCAGCTGAAAACATTGAAAGGAGACTGGAAGGAAGGCTTGGTGAATGGGAGTCGACTGAAGTTGTAATATGAAAACAAAATACCTCGCATATCTCAGTAGAATCAATAAGACAAGGGTCTAGGTACCAGGTGTAGTTGAAACTAGGTACCAGACACAGAAAAGACAATCTGCACAAGGATGGAAAGGAGGCATAAAGTAGAAAGCAAGGGCTGCACTGCGCAGTCTAAAGTCGAAGAAAAACAAGAGGATCGGATCTCAAGTGCCTCAGGATGAGTCACATGTGAGTGTTGGGGGCCTGTTGGCCCTGGGTTATGGAAGGAAGCAAAGAAAGAGGAAGAAAAGGGAAAAAGTGAGCTTCGACGGAGACAAAGTGACTGTCACTAGGTCGAAGCGAGCAAAAGAACAGAAGAGATGGAGGGAAGTGTGGAAAATCAAGACGTTGGATGAGGAGATCGAGGATGAAAGATCAACAAGGGAGAGGGATCGAGGACAACTCAGAAAGTGGGAAAATCCACCATTGGATGCTTTGGAACACTGCACGAGAAGGAAGGAAAGACAGACTGGCGAAGCCCAGAAAAAGAGGGTCAAGTTGACCTAGGGTTTTAGACACCTAGGGTTTTTGTATTTAGGGTTTTGGCACCTAGGTTTCTGCCTAAGGTTGTCGGTGAGGTATTGTAATGTATAAATAAAGCTCAAGAGAACCTGGGTCGGGTTGGTCATTGAGTATTGGTATGATATTGTTGTTGATCTAGCTCTATTATTGGGTGAGAGATTATCGTATCGGGGGAGAGAAGTGCTGAGAGAGAGAGCCTTCTGGGATTGTAATATCTTCAACTGGGTGCGAACATCAAGTCCTATAGCTGGGTGCACAGGAGGGAAGAGAGACAGAGAGAGAGGATCTACTAGCCAAGAGCATAGATCAAAACTGTAATCTTTACCTTAATATATCATAAGCATAGTTCTGTGGATGTAGCCCTAGAGAGAGGGTGAACCACGTACATCTGTTGTTGTGTGTGTGATTGATGCCTTGAGCATTTATGTTGTTATATTGTTATCTGCATTATTGTATTAGATCAGATCTATATATGTGAAGGAAAGATCTAGCTAGTTTAATGATAGATGCATGTTATGTTGTTGTTGCAATAATAATCACTTGATATTCCCCTGGTTGTAGACATCTTTGTCCTGTAACCCCCTCGTAGCTTCTTCGAGTGAGACTGCATCTGCTTCGCAGGTGCTTCCGAAAAGGCCAGTAGCTAGGGCTTGTTGGTGTGCTCTTGGAGCTGAACCCTGGGTCTGGCCCTGTGCCAACACTCACACATCAAGGGGCATATGTTATCACCGAAATTTTGTCTGCAAATGGTTACAGGAATCCATCATCTTCAAAACACTCATTAGTTCACTCATGGACCAAAAATGCATCTCCAAAAGGCCCAAAACTATACAACCAATAATAAAATCAACATGCTCTAAAAATACACAAGGCATGCGGGCACATGTAACAGTCAGATAACATCGGAAAAATGCACATGCTCCCGATGTGTGACTGTGGATGCAAAAGCCGCACACACCTCAAAATAGCGCATTTATGATATTGGTCAGCCTTCCACCCACTTATGGTTTAGCTTCCAAGTCGATTTGACATCCAAGTCTCAGTTGAATCGGACCGGGGGGATGGTCAAAGACCTAAGGGTGCCCTAAAGGGCCCCTTATTCACACTAAGAACTGGTTTCATAATACCTCAAAGTTATGCTATAAAAGGAAGCCATGGGTGCACTATATTTTCAAGGAATTCATTTGTATTGTTATGTTGCTGATATTCTCTTGGAGGATCCTCTTTCCTCATCAAGAGCATACTAGCACCATTGCATTTATCCATTCATATCACCTCTTGAGTGAATGTGCTTTGGATTCTCTTCACCATTTCATTCTAGTTTTCTAGTTGTAAGAAGAGCTCAATCTTGGGGGTTCAAGAGCCCTCCCTTGGAGGAAGAGGGGACCCAAAATCTCCCTTTCTCTTTGGTTTTTTCTTTCCACTAATACAATCCTTTCCATTGGTGGCATGAGTCTTGTTTATTTCTTGTTCTAATGTCCTTATGCACTCTAGTTTAATTTCTTTTAATGTTCTTAATTTATTTCTTTGCTTATCCTTTATGCTTTATACTTCTAACTCTTTCCTTCACTGTTGTCTTGCCTAGCTAACCCAATTGGGCTTGTAAGCACCCTTATTTTGCTCATTTAGGTGACAAAAGAGTTGCAACACTTATAACAATTCGTCTTTAGACTAATGTGAATGCTGTCTCATTTATGTTTTGTCTCTATTATTTTGGAATAGTAATGTGTTGCATAGCTTTAGTCTCTGTGACATGTGATATTCCATTTTATTTGATATTTTAAATGTTGTCTTTAATTATTGTTTCAGTTAATTATCACTGTGATCATCATATCAATTGTCACATCATGATTTTTACCTAATGTGAGTTGATAGATAATATGAACATTTTACATTAAGATTTATATTACTGTGATCGTTCATAATTATAAGATCATCGTGTATACTTGTCTGTCATTTTGTTCTTGTATTTCTGGCTGCCAACAAACGTATGAAGTTTGTTCTGGAGGCATCATTATCAACCTGTCATAGATTTTTCTTACAGGCAGAACAACTAGATTATTGGATTGCACAAAAGACATAGACATGATATAAAACTCATGTTAGCTTTATTTCTATTCACTTTTGTTAATTTTCCTATTAGTGAAACAAGATAGTTTTAGATTGGATTTGACCGTCTGTACATCTTGGTTTCAGAACTTAGTTAGTTTAAGTTTTATTAGATTTATAATTAAAAAAAAAAAAAATACAAATATGTGCTTTCTTTATCTTCTTTTGAGAATGATTATAAAACGTAAATTTTTGCAAAGATTTTGTTAAAACTTGCACCCTGTAAATCTTGTTTATAAGTGACATGTTCATACTTTGTTTTATGTTTAACATAGTTGTAAATAATTATATTAAAGTTCATAGGTTATTATAGTTTTAGTATTAGTTAGTTTATTTCTTTTATTTATTTTACGACCCTAGATTGGCTAACAGAGCCATTAAAACCGCCAGAATAGGTTACACCAAACGACTTGGTTTATTTAGACAACCTTGGATCAGATCTATTCTTCCAGTTGACGTCATGTCAAATTTTCCCATCAACATGCCCCTCCCCTTCTTGAATGCGTTTTTATGTGCTAATTAGATGGCGCGTTGCTGAGGTGGAGCGATGCTCCTGCATCAATTTTGAACTATAATTTGGTCCCAATTGTTTTCCATAAAGTCCTCCAAAAATGACCCAGTCACTGAGCATCTCTATTAGAGGTAATAGTTTTTGGAACCCCATGCAATCTAAAAACTTATGAAAAAAACAATTATGCCACTTGCGATGCATCACTAGTTTTGTTGCAAGCAATGAAATGAGCCATTTTAGAGAACCTATCAACAACCACAAAAATAGAATCATTACCTCGCTTTGTGTTTGGGAGCCCCAACACAAAATCCATGCTCAAATTTTTCCATGGACCTGTGGGAACTGGTAGTGGGATATACAACCCTGTTTTCTGTGAGTGTCCTTTAGACATTTGACAAATCCGACATCGTGCCACATACCTGGTTATATCTTTTTTCATATTCAGTCAGTAATACTTATCTTCGATTAAGGATAGCATCTTATCATTTCCAAAATGTCCTTCCAAACCATTACTGTCAAAAAATGTATCCAAGGCATTCAACCAATCTATTAACTCCTCTGATTTAAGATTCCTTGCATATTTTGAAACTTACATCTTGATCCTATCATTTCTCCCTTCTAGATCCCTGGGCATCATTTCTTTAAAAGACATGCGCTCTAATTGTTCTTATTCATGTTCTATATGTTGATCTACATTTACTTGGTTTGTCTCCTCATCAGACACTTCTCTATGTATTATTCTGTGACTAGCCAGTATGCTTGTAAGATGTGCTACTTGCATTTGGAGGTTTTTCATATCTCTACGCATCTGAGCAAGACTTCCTCTTCCTCTTCCTCTTCCTCTCCTAGACATCTTCCCACTCTCATACCAAATGATGTAGACAAAGCCTGAGATTCATTCACAAGATAAAATAAGCCATCAAAAAATAGGAGAATAGAAAAATAACTCTCTTTTATTCCTTCTCCATGCTGACAATTACAATCAAATTTCAACTGCTTATAACTACTATATGGGATTTTTGAAAACAACTAATTTTAGAAAAACAACTAAATTTAGAAAATTCTCGCATGACTCTAAAATTGACCACTAACTAAGATCTAACTAGTGTGACATTATTTGTCAAATCAAATTTCCGATTAAGCTCATAAACTAAGAGATAATTGAAAAATTAAAAAATCTCGCAAAAACACTAAAACCCCAATTTGAGGCCTTATATGAAGGAATTTGGCTCTGAAAAAGTGTCAAAACAATGTCCAATTGAATATATCCGATTGACATGACAGTGAAATCTTCAAGACATAACTCCCCGTAAAATTTCATCCCAAACGGATAACCGAGTCAAAATTTATGACCCTCGAAATATCCATGAAAAATCACTACATCATTCTCCTTTGGTTGAAAAGAACACAGCTTATGCAAGTTATTATTTCCAAACTATTTCCATTTAATGGGATCTAGGTTCAGTAAGTCACCCTCTATAATCCATGTACTCTTTGTTGGTGCTATGCCTTCCAATGGACCAAGTATCGGTTGTATTGGCCTTGCCAAGTATGAAGGTTCTTCTTATCTAAACTATGTGAAATCGTTTTATTTTTCTTGCTTGGAATGGCCTGTTGCCAATCCACCACTTCCTCAATGTCATCACCCATATCATCTCCATGGAATATATACAAATCATAAATGTTAAACATAAGGGATATATCAAGGTCAACTAGTAAATCGACCTTATAAGCATTGTCATTGATTTTCTTGAGAATCTTGCATAGACCAATTTTCTTATACTTCAATTTGTAGTAGGTGCCTCGAGGAAACTGATCCTTCCGTAAATAATCCATCACCAAATCACTTTCATTTAATTCTTGGTATCATCAGTGAGCATCTTTGATAATTTTGTTTTATTCATTATCGACCTGCAATTTTTGTCTCACTTGTTGCTGCAACTATTGAATGTGTTATGTAAATGCTTCTCCATCATCACTGATCCTATCCCCAAGTGGTAGCTGCAATAAATCTAGGAAACCCATAGGGTTTCTACCATAAACAACCTAAAATGGAGATTTACCTATTGATCTATTCACTTAACTATTGTAGGCAAATTCTGCTTGAGGTAAATCCAAATTCTATTGCTTGGGATTCTCTCCAATAATGCCCCGTAACAGGTTTCCCAAACTCTGATTTACCACCTCGGTTTTCCCATCTGTTTGGGGGTGATAGGGACTACTGAAATGCAATTTAGTCCCCATTTTATTCCTTAAATCCCTCCAAAAATGACCCAGGAACTGAGTATCTCTATTAGAGGTAATGGTTTTTGGAACCCCATGCAATCTAATAACTTCTGAAAAAAACAATTCTTCCACCCGCGATGCATCACTAGTTTTCTTGCAAGAAATGAAATGAGCCATTTTAGAGAACCTATCAACAACCACAAAAATAGAATCATTACCTTGTTGTGTGTTTGGGAGCCCCAACAAAAAATCCATGCTCAGATCTGTCCATGGACCTATGGGAATTGGTAGTGGCATATACCACCTTGTGTTCTGTGAGTGTCCTTTAGAAATTTGATAATCTTATCCTTTCAAAATGTCCTGCCAAACCACCACTGTGAAGGTCTCTGATAATATTTTCCCTCGTTGAACCAATTTGGATGCATTGTTGTTTTCCTTTGAAGAGGTAACGATATTGCATAAAATATTCACCTTGATTAAGATCCATGTTCCCAGAGACTGGATTCTCTAATTGTTCCACAATCTCTCGAAAATCATTATCAGATGCATAGAGATCCTTTAATGCAACAAACCCAATTACTTGATTTTCCATGGTTGTCAAAAGAACTATGCGCTGACTCAAAGAATTTGCAACTTTATTTTGTGGTCATGATTTTTTCTTAAAAAAAAAGGTGTAGCCTTGTAATAAAGAGACCCATTTTGCATGTCTATTGTTCAATTTCTTTTGGGTGTTCACATATTTTAATGCAATATCATCGGTAAATAACACAAACTCCTTCGGCACTAGATAATACCTCCAATGTCTCAATGCTTGAACAATTACATAAAATTCTACATCATATGTGGAGTAGTTATTTCTTACCTTATTAAATTTTTCACTAAAGAATGCAATTGGTCTACTTGCTTGGCTAAGTACAGCTCCAATGCCTACATGTGAAGCATCACAGTCTACCTCAAACACTTTATCAAAATTCGATAAGGATAATATGGGTGCCTGAGTTACCTTCTTCTTTAGAAACTGAAAAATTTCCTTAACTTCCTTGGTCCATATTAATGTCTTGCCTCTGATGCAATTTATTATGGGTGCTACAATACTACTAAAATTTCAGATAAATTTTCTATAAAAGGTGACCAACCCATGAAAAATTCTTACCTCTGTGATGCTCCTAGAACTAGGACACTCCAAAATTGCTCTGAACTTCTCTGAATCCATCTTGACTCCCTCTGTAAAGATGAAAAAACCCAGGAATACCAAACTTTCTTGCAGGAAATTACATTTCTTCAGGTTTTCATAAAATTGATGTTTTCTCAATGCATCCAATATAATTTTTAAATGTTGCAACTGATCTTCTTTTTTGTTATGAAAACTAGGATGTCAACAAAATACATAACAACAAACTTAATAGTATAAGGTTGACGCATAGTATTCATTAGCCACATGAAAGTGCTAGGATCATTGGATAGACCGAATGGCATCACCATCCATTCATATAGTCCATCCCTAGTCTTGAAGGTAGTTTTTCATTCATCCCCTTTGCGAATATGGATATGGTGGTATCCACTTCAAAAATCGATCTTACTAAAATATTTAGCTCCGGATAGAACATCCATCATGTCATCTAACCGTGGTATAGGAAACCTATATTTGATGGTAGTTTTATTGATTGCTTTGCTATATATGCACATCCTCCATGTATTATCCTTTTTTGGAGTCAACAATGATGGTACAACACATGGATTCATGCTTTCTCTTACCAAAAATTTCCTTATGAGTTTCGTCACTTCTCGGTTGAGCTATGCATGTTGTGTAGGACTCATCCTATAGGATGTTTGATTAGGTAAATATGATCCCGTGATCAGATCAATGTGATGTTGAATATCCCTCTTTGGTGGAAGACCATGAGGTAGTTTGTTGAGTCTCAGTATTGACACCTCTATTACCCTATATTATCTCTGTCTGAGTTAATTTTACCTAAGATATGTGTATCTAATTGACTGTTTCCTCCATAAATACACTTGATGACCTTGTTCATGTGCATGAGAGGTAACTTATGATTAAGGCATGATTTGTTTAGTTTTTCTTGAGTTAATTCGATTAAATGTTTGATTTTGTATGATCCTAATCGTTTGACTCCTAAGAATATTCGATCCGGTACCCAAAGATCCACCTATTCCGGTACTGCACACTCTACACTATTCTAGTACCAAGTCCTGCACCTAATTCGGTACTCAAGATTGTGACTGTGTGTATTCCGGTACTAAAACAGCTACCTATAGGATTTCGGTACCAACATTCTGGTACTGGATTTTCTCCTCGATTTCTGGGAACATGACTATGAATCTAAAAATTTGGGGACATGAGTTTTTTCCGGAGCAGTGTTTCATTCAGAAATGTGAGACATAATCTCACGATCTCACACGTATGGGCCTCCAGATCAGGGGGAACGATTCGTCCTAAATTATTTCCAATTTTCCAGAAATTCCAGGATCATGCCCAAATTCATGGGAAATACATTTCCTTGATTAGCTAAGTGGTTGTAATCGAACTCCATTGATGTAAAATGGTTTTTATTTGGATGGATTTTCTAGATCCAAATTTGTAATGTAAAAATCATATAAATTGAGTGATGGCTAAGCCAAAAAGGAGAGGAATTAGTATGCTGCAAATTGGATTTCTAAACCAACTCCTTTTGTAAATTCATTTGCTGAAGATCAATGGAAGTTTGAATTCAATGATCCTATGTGTCTCTTATCATTTATCATCTGCTGATATAAAAGCTTCCATTTTGTCATCAACAAGAGCCTCCGATCGATCTTGGTAAGCTCATTGTAAATTATTAGTATCGATTTCTATTTTATGTACTTGTTTCTTTGATTTCATTTCTGATTTCACTATTAGAATTGATTGCAAAGCGTGGAAGCACAGGAACAGTTGGGAGTCCATCATTCGAATTACACAAGCCATGAAATGGAACATCTCATTAAAAATTATGTTTTATGTGTAGAAATGAAGTAATTTCCAGAATTGCAAGATTGTAAGATTGTATTAAATTTCTGTTTGTGATGCATCAATTGATTTTGAAGTGTGTGTAGAATTATATAAGAATTTCTTGCAAGTTTGAAGTGAGTTGTTATAGGAAATGAGATCATACTTCATATCTCACCTTCATGCACCATTTAATGAATCCTCTCAATTACATTGACTATTTTCTGTACTACACAGGTTTGATTGAACATAATTGAGTTATGATTGCTTTTTGTTTAAGAGTGAATTGTTGATTATTGTTTTCAGTTGCTACAGGGAACAAGATCTGATTTCATCTCTTCTTTTCATGAGCCTATAATGAAATGATGTGTTATGTGAGCAAGAGCCTTTTCAGTTGAGTGTTTGCTTGAGATTTTTACTATGAGCTTTATCTTCTATTATTGTTGAAGTGTGCCTAGATTTGCTTGTTAGTTGTTGTTAAGGATAGTAGATACAAATAACAGAATAAAAGTCCATATTTCCACTTCATGAGCTTGTAAATGGACAAGACATTATCTGAGCAAAATATTTTGAGTGCACGATTCCAAGTTTTTCTTTCGAATTTCCGAATTGTGTGAAGAGTGTTATCATTGAAGTGTGAAAACATAGTATTTTGTTATTGATGGTTTTCTTATCTAATCTATACTAAACAGACATAGGAACCTATCTGTTATCGGCACATATAGTGCATCAACTCTACTGATTATGAATCGTGGTTGATAATTTATGTTTGGTAATATATTATGCAAATAATTTCACCAACATTTTGGTGCCGCTGCCGGGGAGTTGTAAACGGTAATAGGTAGTATTTGGATTGGATTGATTTAATGGTTTTGGATTGGTTTTATGGATGACCTAAGGGTGGAGAGAAGATGGTAAGACGTGCAGGAATATCCCACACATCCACTTTGGTGGGTTTTCTCCAAAGTTAGGTTGTCCTCTCTTCTTTTAATGCAAGTGTGTTTTTCCTTTCTTTATGAAAAAATGTGTTTTCATGATGGGCTAACTTGTGTGAACCAATAACCTGGTGACAACATGGTTCCAGTAACACAAGGATTTCAAGTTTGGCGTGTCTTATTTTTTCAAATAGTTTTAATTTATTAGTTTTAATATTCAAATCTTTCATGATAAATCATTTTTGGGGTGTTGTAAGAACCCCCAAGTACTAAGTTGTGTTGTGAGACATGGATCATCAACCAACTAGAGTAATTCAAGGATGATCAAGAGATTGAAGAATGTTCCTCCAAGAACTTTCCTACATTCTAACAGCAGCTGGGATATCCACCTCTCAGGGAGAGCATATCTTGACAATAGTCAAGAATTTAGTTGTCTCTCCACAAGAAGATTTAGAAGTCCTGTCGGATTCCTCATGTCAATTTGTTGAGGAGAATAAAGAATCATGGATAGCATTCAATGGAGATAAACCATTGGAACCTGATATTGAGGATTTCTTAGCATGCCTCTCAGCATACCCTGTATGTACCCCAAAGACCAATCATCTTGAAGAAGAGAATTTGTGTAGCATGGAAAAGGAGGACATGTTGTGTGACCTAAACAAAAAAGAGAGACGAGAATATCTTGATCCTATTGAAAGATGGTTTCAATTAGTTAATAGGTCACACCACTCTTTTATTTTTCATTATTGCTTGATCTCATCATCGAAGTAGCTGGTCCTTCATACTCTCGTATGCATTAAAAGTTATATTTTAAACTCAAGTATGGATATATTTCTAACCTTGTTACGCACATGGCTTCACTTGAAGTATTATTATACTTGAAGGACATTTTCTTTTGTTCAATTAGAGTAGGATAGGTAAATAAATAAATAATTTTTTCACATAAGTACAATGGAATGTATCTTTCATATTTTTCATAGAGGGGAATGTCAAAAGCTGACAAAGAAATTGGCTTAAGATCTTTTGTTCCTATAGTATATTTTTTTCTAAAAAGTTATGATAATTTTGTTTGGAATCTTATGAGAAGGGAATCTCTTCATCCTCTGAATGCACACATAATACTGGAAGGGTTTCAAAAGAGGAGAAGGCATCCTTGTCAATGGAAGATAACACTTAAGGGAGTGATTCATGACCTATTTCTTCAAATTTCTTCTTTTTCCTTAAGTTGTTAAAAATGATGCATTCGTGATTTATCATTACCTATTTATTTTAAGACCACCATTTCACAAGGATGATCAATTAAGTGATATTTTTAATAGTAGTTGAAACTGAATGTTAATTCCAAACTATTTTATTCATAGCTAATAATTCAACTTTTGACATTTTCCCTAAATTTTATGTTTGTAAGCATGAATAAAAAACTATTTTTAATTAGTTCTATTGGTTTGTTTTTAGCATATGTTCACAACCCTCTGAGAAGCCTTTTTTTTAGCATCTCACATTGTTTGCATGAGGCCATGCAAAACCTTAGGCATGGGGGAGTGGTTTTTGAAACCTTCATATTCTTTTGCAACTTCCGTCCGTGAGGCCAAATCAACATGTTCAGTTCTGGGATTTGATAGTCATTTCTAGAATTTCAATACTGCAGAATTGCGTTCATCCAGTACTACAAACAATGTTTTCCTTTGTGTTCATTTGGTACTATGGAGGAGGTCTGCGCTATTCCGGTACTGAACCACAACCCTGTGCTCATCTGGTACTCAGGTGATCCGGTACTGGTAATAAGGTGTTGGTATCTCTAATCATATATTCAAGTTTTGCTACTCGATTTAAGTACTAGGACATATAAATTCAACATTTTTTGTTTTATTAAAGAAATTAGACTAATTATGTAGTAAACATATGGTTACTCTCAATCATTGCATGCTCCCTACCATGAATTTCTGCAAGCCCTCGTATACATCTCCTCGTATAGAAATCATTCATCTTGTTACTCTGTTTCTGCCTTGTCCTGTGCTTAACATCATTTTCACTTCATGTAATTGGATGTATGAGATAATCTCTTCATGATATTTCTATCAAGGATCATGTAAGTCTAGTGTTGAATTGTTTTTATTCTCATGTGCATCTTCCTCCTACATTTCTACACTCAACCCTAAATGAATCATCCTTCGTATCTTTTAAGAAAATATTTTCACATTCAGCTCTATATGATAATGGGTGCACTTGTCTTATTACCTCATCATTTTGAAGAAGTGATTGCTAATTGAAATATCCATTGAAAATTAGTGACACCATTATGTCAAATACTAACCTAGTTGATGCAAACAAGTTTTTGTTCCAAGTTTATATTTACAAGTTTTTTTTGGGAGGTATTGATGAAAACCTCATGTGGTGGACCGCCCTTACAAAACCACAATGAATGTTCATGAGAACCCTAATAGGATTAACTAGAGGGAACTCTTAGTCATTATCCGAGATGTTCCATTATACATTGAATAGATGAGATTTAAGTTGAATGTGGATGATGTCACCCTTGGGATAATTACAAATAATTAATTATGTGCCTAATAACTCTAAAACACTCTCGTACCACCTGCCTTCCTTATACTCTAAAACTGTCAATGAACAATATACATAATTCTAAATCTTTTGAGTAATATAATAAAAATGAAGTATCAGGAAGTACAACTAAACCTGCTGAGGTATTGACCATGCCTGCTGGCAGTGAGGCCATCCTTGTATGGTACTAAGGTAAACCCATCGGGGTACTGAACAGGCCTGCTGGCAGCAGGGCTATGTCGGGTAAAGGGAGTTGAAAAAAATAAAGTGGCACATTTAAAACTGAAAAAAACCCTTGGGTCTCATTCTGAAGCAATCATTATCAAATCAAGGCTAGGAGATGACCTTTATATCTCTCGGATGATGTTCTTAAGAACCTTCAAGTATCCACTTTAGAGTTCTATCTTTAAAATAAATAGGTTTGCATGAGAAGTGGGACCCTTAGTATGTGTAATTCACCTTACCTAAGCAAGAAGAGATTCATCTCTAAAAACTTGGATAAGAAACAAGTTAATCATCTTGTGATGTATTCTTTTATGTGTTCCTCTCTTCAAATGAGATCTAAACTATGCTTATATCACTTTTATTTTAAAGGTAATCTAGGCAGGGGGGCCTATTAGTCAAAGTCATTATGAAACTCTTGGCCACTATAATCATATTAGAGTCATAGTCAACCCTTTCTCCTAACTTTGATTGAAAACAGATTGGATAAGACTTAACATCAAATCACTAATAGATCTAATCTATTATCCATGACTCCACTTTTCTGTCATAACTACTTTGCCATGGGTAAGAAGTGTGAAGCATAGGCTATGAAGTTTATATTGTATAAAAATAAATTAGGAGATGAAGAAGGGTGGAACATCAAGAATGATTGATCAAGTGAGGAGTACCATCAATTTTGAAATTTTGAAGATCATTGTTGCATGAGGACATGCAATGACTTAAGCATGGGGGAATGTTGAGTCTCAGTATTGACACCTCTGTTACCTTATATTGTCTCTGTCTGAGTCAATTTTACCTATGATATGTGTATCTAATTTACTGTTTCCTCCATAAATACACTTGATGACCTTGTTCATGTGCATGAGAGGTAACTTATGATTAAGGCATGATTTGTTTAATTTTTCTTGAGTTATTTCGATTAAATGTTTGATTTTGTATGATCCTAATCGTTTGAATCCTAAGAAGCTTCGATCCGGTACCCAAAGCTCCAACTATTCTGGTACTGTACACTCTGCACTATTCCGGTACCAAGTCATGCGCCTAATCCGGTACTTAGGATTGTGACTGTGTGTATTCCGGTACTAAAACAACTACCTACAGGATTTCAGTACCAACATTTCGGTACTGTATTTTCGCCTCAATTTGTGGGAATATGAATATGAATATAAAAATTTGGGGACATGGGTTTTGTCCATAGTGGTGTTTTCATTTAGAATTGAGATCCAGAATCTCACGATCTCACACGTATGGGCCTCCATCTCAGGGGGAATGATTCGTCCTAAATTATTTCCAATTTTCCAGAAATTCCAGGATCATGTCCAGATTCGTGGGAAATACATTTCCTTGATTAGATAAGTGGTTGTAATCGACCTCCATTGATGTAAAATGGTTTTTATTTGTATGGATTGTCTAGATCCAAATTTGTAATGTAAAAATCATATAAATTGAGTGATGGCTAAGCCAAAAAGGAGAGGAATTGGTATGCTGCAAATTGGATTTCTGAACCAACTCCTTTTGTAAATTCATTTGTTGAAGATCAATGGAAGTTTGAATTCAATGATCCTGTGTGTCTCTTATCATTTATCATCTTCTAATCTAAAATATTCCATCTTGGCATTGGCAAGGGCCACCGATCTAGCTTGGTAAGCTCATTGTAAATTATTAGTATAGATTTCTATTTTTTGTACTTGTTTCTTTGATTTCATTTCTGATTTCACTATTAGAATTGATTGCAAAGTGTGGCAGCACAGGAATAGTTGGGAGTCCATCATTCGAATTACATAATCCAGTAAATGGAACATCTCATTAAAAATTATGTTTCCTGTGTAGAAATGAAGTAATTTCCAGAATTGCAACATTGTAAGATTGTATTAAATTTCTGTTTGTGATGCATCAATTGATTTTGAAGTGTGTGCAGAATTAGATAAAAATTTATTGCAAGTTTGAAGTGAGTTGTTATAGGAAATGAGATCAGACTTCATCTCTCACCTTCATGCACCATTTAATGAAGCCTCTCAATTACATTGACTATTTTCTGTACTACACAGGTTTGATTGAACATAATTGAGTTATGATTTCTTTTTGTTTAAGAGTGAATTGTTGATTATTGTTTTCAATTTTTATAGGGAACAAGATCTGATTTCATCTCTTATTTTCACGAGCCTATAATGAACAGATCTATTATGTGAGTAAGAGCCTTTTCAATTGAGTGTTTGCTTGAGAGTTTTACTATGAGCTTTATCTTCTGTTATTGTTGAAGTGTGCCCAGATTTGCTTGTTAGTTGTTGTTAAGGATAGTAGATACAGATAACAGAATCAAAGTCCATCTTTCCACTTCATGAGCTTGTAAATGGACAAGGAATTATCTAAGAAAAATATTTTGAGTGCATGATTCCAATTTTTGCTTTCGAATATCCGAATTGTGTGAAGAGTGTTATCTTTGAAGTGTGAAAACATAGTATTTTGTTATTGATGGTTTTCTTATCTAAGCTATACTAAAAAGACATAGGAACATATCTGTTATCGACAAATATAGTGCATCAACTCTACTGATTATGAATCCTGGTTGATAATTTATGTTTGGTAATATATTATGCAAATAATTGCATCAACATAGTTCATTAGGGATAACATAAAAATATTATTTTAGTAACTTTTCCATATCAATAGGAATTGGAATGTCTTCCTCTGCTCCTTTTTGCACAATTAACACATAGCTGAATATTGTTTCCATCGTTTCCTTAACAAACTCTCTTTCTGAAAACATATTCTCACTTTTTCCCTCATCCTTAAGGGGCAATAAGACGAATTTTGATCCATCCTTGCAAAAGGTGTATGTATTCTTTCCTCCATGATGCATGACTTTTCTGTCATATTTCCAAGGCCTCCCCAATAACAAATGGCATGCATCCATTGGAATGACATCACACCATACTTTATCTTTATAACTCTTACCAATGGAAAACTTGATCAAACATATTTTATTAATGGTGACTTCATTCCCCTTTTTGAAAAATGCAGTTCGGTAAGGATGGGAATTTTCAGTTTTGATCGGAAAAGCCACAGTGTAGTCATTAGATTGTCGACGTTTGGGAATGTATTTCACAATGTAATTTCAACTTATCTACCATATCTTTGGAAACTATATTCTTATAACTACCACTATCAATAATAAATTGACATACCTTTCCCCCAGAAGTGCATATGGTTTGAAAAATATTTGTTCGAAGCCAAGAATCTTCATTGCTATTACCCTGCCTTTGCTCTTTTTTTCGGGAATCACCATTTACCTCCGTATCATGAAACTCTCCCCCATATCAGGTGGGACTTCATATTCAACTCCTTCTTCTTCATTATTAGCTTGGACCAAGTTCAAACTAGGTTTTTTTCCTTGCTTTGACTCTTGTATGTTATAACTTGGGCATTCAAATGCTCGATGACCCTCTACACCACACCTGGAACACACATACGATCATCCTCTTCCACCATCGTAAAATCTATCCCTCTGAAATCCTCTTCCATGTGGCTGATTCAGGTTACGTTGTCGAGTATATTCTACTTTCTCAGATCCTTGGGATGATTCACCTCTGCCATAGTTAAAACCACCTTGTGAGGTAGACGATGTACCCCTCCTTGCTCCTCTATTCCTTTGAGAAAATTTTTGGTTTAGCTTTTCCTTGGCCTTTAAGGCTAATTGATATGCCTCTTCCACACTGTGAACTCTATGCATGCTTAGTTCATCTTAAATAGAAAATTTTAAACAATTCACATACCTTGCAGCCAATTTCCCATCAGTTTCCTGGTGCTCCATGTGAATGGACAACTGATAAAAATAAATTGTGAGTTCCTCCACGGTGAACAATTTCTGCTTCAAGTTATGAAATCTACGAAAAATGGTCTGGGCATAGTCTATAGGAAAACAAAATTCTCATAATTTTTTTTCCATCTTGCTCCAGGTATTAATTTTTTCTTTTCATTTTCTTACTCTTTATTTCTGAACATGATCCCACCAGATCATGGCGTGACCCTTCATCTTGGTGCATGCAAATTTCACCTTCTTTTCCTCTGGCATAGGATACCATTAAAAAAATGTATCCATGGCGTCCAAACAATCTATTAACTCCTCTGGTTTAAGATTCCTTGCATATTCTGAAACTTCCATTTTGATCCTGTCATTTCTCCCTTCTAGAGCCCTAAGCATAATTTCTTCAAAACACACGCGCTTTAATTGTTCTTCTTCATGTTCTTCTTCATGATATATATGTTGATATACATTTCCTTGGTTTGTCTCCTCATCAGACACTTCTCTTTGTATTATTCTTTGACTAGCCGATATTCTTGTAAGATATGCTACTTGCCTTTGGAGATTTTTCATATCTCTGCACATATGAGAAAGACATGCTCTTCTTCTTCCTCTTCTATCCATCTTCTCGCTCTGATACCAAATGATATAGCCAAATCCTGAGATTCATTCACAAGATCAAATAAACCATGAAAACAAAGGAGAATGGGAAAACAAATCTCTTTTATTCCTTCTCCATCCTAACAATTACAATCAAATTTCAACCCCTTATAACTACTATCTGGGATTAAATTCTCGCATGACTCTAAAACTGACCACTAACTAAGAGCCAAATAGTGTGACATTATTTGTCAACTTGGTTTTCTGATTAAGATCATAAACTAAGAGATAAATGATAATTGAAATATTAAAAATTATCGTAAAAACACTAAAACCCCAATTTGAGGCCTTATATGAAGGAATTTGGCCTTTAAAAAGTGTCGAAACGATGTCCCATTAGATAAATTTGATTGAAACAACAGTGAAATATTCGAGATGCAACTCCTCATAAAATTTCATCCCAAATGGATAGCCGAGTCAAAAGTTATGACCCTCGAAAAATCCCTGAAAAATCCCTACATCATTCTCCTCTGGTTGAAAAGAACGAAATTCCTGCAAGTTACTGTCTTCAAACTGTTGCCATTTAATGAGATCTAGTTTCAGTAAGTCACCCTCTGTAATCCATGTACTCTCTATTGGTGCTACACCTTCCCACTAGACCAAATATCAGTTGCATTGGCCTTGTCGAGTATGAAGGGTCTTCTTATCTAAAACATGTGCAATATTTTCCTTTTTCTTGCTTGGAATGGCCTGCTGCAAATCCACCTTTGCCTCACTGTCATCACCTAGATCGTCTCTGTTGGAGCCGCCCTTGTTTTTCACCTCGCTCAATTTTCAATTTTTGATACTTGAGATCTAAAGTTGCTTTTCTTTTCCTTCTGAAATCATAAAGCTCTGAAATCCAGTCCCATGAATAGCAATGCTTTGTCACTTTCAAAAAAGGTCCATTTTTCGCAAGTATGTTTGT
Organism: Picea engelmannii; assembly: GCA_009831015.1. NCBI lineage: Eukaryota > Viridiplantae > Streptophyta > Pinopsida > Pinales > Pinaceae > Picea > Picea engelmannii. Next base: position 256,067 of record ML779402.1, read on the forward strand.
TCTTTTTGCTTTATTTCGGGGTCTCGCAAGTCGGGCACTTTATTTCTTGAATTTACAAGTCCCAAGTCGCGAAAATGTGAACTCGGTTCTAAATTTCGTCCAAGGCATTAACCAGGATAAAACCTTTAACCCATGATTATACGTCGTCGGGGTTTCGCGCCTCGGCATCCGTCAGACCCGAGTTTTTGTTCTTGCAGCCCCGATAACCGAGAACGCGATGAATTTGTGATAACCTTGGTCGGAGACTAAGGGTAAAAAACTAACCATGGTTAAATTTGGTTCTCGACACATCGTCACTCGGCACATCCTTTCATCGAGTTAAGGTGCCCAAAACTCCGATTCACGAAGTTGCGACATAATTATAGCGAGATTAATTAGTCGCTTAATCTAGGATTTCCTTCTCTTAATTCGAGCCTTAATTATCGCCACATTGCGATATCACGACTCGGCATATCATTCTCCCAAAAGTTTGTCCTCGAATTCCTGAAATCGCGATATGGTGAATAGATTAATTATACAATTAATGACTCTCCAAATCATGATTACTATTAATCAAATCCAAATCGGCCCTTGCAGTATCGCGAGTTAGAGATTCAAATTGTTGGAAGGAAGTCCACGATACAGCGATAAGCGAGAAAATGGTTAACATTGCTAAATTTGAAATTTAAAAAAAATAAATAAAACGAAATACGTCTCGTCACGCGCATCGAGGTTTGCACATTTCCCAAAGCACCTGCTGCTCTCCATACCCCGACTCCCTGTCAAGCCGTCGAACATTGATGGCATTAATGAAGAATTAGGGTAAAATCCATGAATAAATCAGATCGGATTTTTAAAATAAATTTGGTTTTATTTAAGATTTGACAGACTTATTTCAAAGGTACAGGATTTTCAAATATATACGAGAGTTTCATTCTATTTTTAACATTTCTCATAAGTGAACAGAGCTCACCTTTCTCCGAGGGAACTCATTTACGCATGTATACACAGGTCTATTGCAGAAGAGTGAAAAATCAAGCGTTAGCCATGGCTCTAAGGAGAGCAGCGAAAGTGAATGTCGAGGTTGCAGCGCAGGGTCCAGACAACGTCTCAGATACTTCGCCTCGGACTGGTGGCTCAGTACCCACCTGGTTGTTTGTTTCAGACATTCTGCAAACCGAGTTGGTTAACTACTCAGACTCCGATGATAATGAATTTGAAAAGGATGATCTGAACACTAAATATAAGACAATTGTTCAGTCGAGGATGCACCTGGTTGCAACCAGACCTCGGTTGCTCCCATACTACGACATGATCCAATGGGCATTGGATCAC
>ML779402.1:281362-307903 GCA_009831015.1 Picea engelmannii
CGCCCTTGTTTTTCACCTCGCTCAATTTTCAATTTTTTATACTTGAGATCTAAAGTTGCTTTTCTTTTCCTTCCGAAATCATAAATCTCTGAAATCCAGTCCCATGAATAGCAATGCTTTGTCACTTTCAAAAAAGGTCCATTTTTCCCAAGTATGTTTGTTATTTTTTCTTTATTTCGGGGTCTCGCAAGTCGGGCACATTATTTCTTGAATTTACAAGTCCCAAGTCGCGAAAATGCAAACTCGGTTCTAAATTTCGTCCAAGGCATTAACCAGGATACAACCTTTAACCCATGATTATACGTCGTCGGGGTTTCATGCCTCGGCATCCGTCAGACCCGAGTTTTTGTTCTTGCAGCCCCGATAACCGAGAATGTGATGACTTTGTGATAACCTTGGTCGGAGACTAAGGGTAAAAAACTAACCATGGTTAAATTTGGTTCTTGGCACATCGTCACTCGACACTTCCTTTCATCGAGTTAAGGTGCCCAAAACTCCGATTCACGAAGTTGCGACATAATTATAGCGAGATTAATTAGTCACTTAATCTAGGATTTCCTTCTCTTAATTCGAGCCTTAATTATTGCCACATCGCGATATCGCGACTCGGCATATCATTCTCCCAAAAGTTTGTCCTCGAATTCCCGAAATCGCGATATGGAGAATAGATTAATTATACAATTAATGACTCTCCAAATCATGATTACTATTAATCAAATCCAAATCGGCCCTCGCAGTCTCACGAGTTAGAGATTCAAATTGTTGGAAGGAAGTCCACGATACAGCGATAAGCGAGAAAATGGTTAACATTACTAAATTTGAAATTTTAAAAAAATAAATAAAATGAAATACGTCCCATCCCGCGCATCGAGGTTTGCACATTTCCCAAAGCACCTGCTGCTCTCCATACCCTGACTCCCTGTCAAGCCGCCGAACATTGATGGCATTAATGAAGAATTAGGGTAAAATCCACGAATAAATCAGATCGGATTTTTAAAATAAATTTGGTTTTATTTAAGATTTGACAGACTTATTTCAAAGGTACAGGATTTTCAAATATATACGAGAGTTTCATTGTATTTTTAACATTTCTCATAAGCGCACAGAGCTCACCTTTCTTCGAGGGAACTCATTTCTGCATGTATACACAGGTCTATTGCAGAAGAGCGAAAAAGCAAGCGTCAGCCAAGGCTCCAAGGAGAACAGCGAAAGCGAATGTCGAGGTTGCAGCGCAGGGTCCAGACAACGTCTCAGATACTTCACCTCGGACTGGCGGCTCAGTACCCACCTGGTCGTTTGTTTCAGACATTCTGCAAACCGAGTTGGTTAACTACTCAGACTCCGATGATAATGAATTTGAAAAGGATGATCTGAACACTAAATATAAGACAATTGTTCAGTTGGGGATGCACCTGGTTGCAACCAGACCTCGGTTGCTCCCATACTACGAAATGATCCGATGGGCATTGGATCATGTCGACCTACCCACTAGAACTATCATAAATGACCAACGGAACACGGTCGAGAATTTCAGACCAGAGCATATACAATCTATGTATAAGCTCCCAGCAACTTTTGAATATACATATGGAAAAGAATTCATGGAGGAATTCAAAAAGAAGGAATGCGAGGAATATGATAAAACCATGCCTAGTTTGATTAAAGAGTGGGTCTCGCGTTCCGCAATATTCAGAGCGAATGACAAAGGTGTGTATTCAATTTCTTCATTGGAGCCACAATATATTTATGTGGCAATGATGACTTGTCGGATTTTCAAATGGGAAGATACCGCCCATTTCCACATTCAGTGGGTACCTCTCATCTCTCGGGTAGCGGAAGGTTGCTCATTTAATTAGGCTAAGATGCTCTCCGACAGTTTTTTCAACAGAGTCACAGAGTAACAGGAGAAAAAAGCAGCCGGGAGACCATCCGTATTCTTCATGTCCGCGTATATCATGGACGCAATATGCTCCATGACACCTTTTCCTTTGATGAATTGGGCTTGGAGTCCAACCGAAGAAAAAACTGTGTATGAATACCACAACAAGCTGTGGGAAAATAACGCAAATAAATTTATTTATGATATTTTCAACTGGGTGATGGTGCCCCTGCACATCGCCATTTTTGGTCTTTCGCCACCCCGCATCTCGGATAGCATTCCTGTAAATCTGAGCAGTATCACGGACTGGTACGTAGAAGAAGAATTCTCCTATTTTAGAGTTTTCAGAGCTGTTGTTCCTCCTCTAGCGCTACCACTGTTCATCCCCGACAAGATGGCCTATCGTGAGATTGCTCGACAAACAATGATTGGCGGAGTGAGTAAAGAGCTCAAAGCGTCATCAAAGAAGGTATGGCCGTTTTTCCCTATTCGGCTTAATTCCTATTCCTTATTAGATTTCAGACATGCTAGGGCTGAGGCTGCAACCTTAGAAGACTTGAGCCTAGTCTCTATTGAGTACACAAAGCATGATCCTCAGAGGGTTGTAAGCACCCATTTGGGAAATTGTGGATTAAAGAAGTTTGAACATGAATGCTCACCCTCAGATGATGTTTTCCGAGGGGCGAGGTCCTATATGGAAGTGCAATTTTGAATCAGGTCTCTAGCACCCGAAGACAGGGCATCTGTTTTAAAATTTCAGGAGCATAGGAAAAGATGTCTCGCCGTGGTGTTAGGAGGTTTGGGACTTTCCAAGGATAAAGAGAAGGAGACTGAAAGCTCTGAGGGCCAAACTTATAACACCGAAAAACGTCAGGAAGGACAGCAGGAGAAGAATCCCAAATAGGAAAAGAGTCCTGAACAGTAGAAGAGTCCTGAGCAGGAAAAGAATCCAGAACAGGAAAAGAGTCTCGAGCAGGAAAAGAATCCCGAAACAGAAAGAGGGACTACTGACCCACCCAAGGAACATAGTCCAGAGGTGGAAGTAAAAAACATAGACCCACCAGAGACCCAGAAACCGGAGACAGAGGCGAAGGCTTCTAATCCTTCGAAGGAGCAGGGCTCACTCGACACACTAGGAAAGGCAGCAAAGCAAATTGGGGAACCCATCACCTCTGTCACACCCTTGCAGTCAGCACAGGGTGATGTTAGCGAGGGATGGATTTTCGGTGAAGAACTAAGACCAGTCAGAGAAGAAGAACTTCCTCCCAATGATTTTTTCTTCGACAAAAAGAGAAAGGCAGTTGTGAAAAGGGAATTCTCCCGGGAGGAAGGATCAACTGTCAAAAGGTTCAAAGTAATGACTGATGGAATGAACAAAAGGAAATATGAATTTTCCACGGAGATTGCAGGGACGCTAGGAGCGTACGCGACGGCAAATCAATTCTCGGTCGGGGCCTTGAAAAATCAGCTCAAAGCAAAGAATCGCCTGATCAAGACTCTTGAAGCCAGAATAGCTTCGGCTGCGGAAGACGCTAAGAGTCAAGCGAGTGGAGCAATAGAGCTGGCCAAATTGGCCGATAAGAAAGAAATCGAAGTCCTCAAAACCAAGCTGGAACAAGCAAAATCAATGATCTGAGAGGGTCGAGTGCAGTCGGGTCAGCAGAGGGATACGATCACACAGTTACAGGCTCAGTTAGAGGTCGTAGAAAGCAAGGTGATCGACATCAAAATTGTTAAATCCTGAGCAATTGACATTCGGAGCAGGATCTCTTCTGCTCAACAGAGTCTGCTAAACAAAGTAGGGGAGTTTCGAGAAGATTGCCTGTTTATGCACCAGATTTCTGAGAACCTGATTGTCAAGGAAAGAAATGCGGAAGTTGCTCGGATCGCCTTCCAAGAAGCAGTTATAGCCACCAACAACAAATTTTCAGTAGGGGCCCCCGGACTCACCATTGTCGAACAAACTAGGGGTAATATTTTGTTAAAAAACTGGGAACATGATATTACTTTAAGCAAGGAGCAGGCTCAAAAAGTGACGAATTCGCTAGAAGAAACTTTCAAATCCATGAATGGTGAGATGTTAGGGATGGAGAGTGGAGGTGACACAGAGACGCTAAGGTAGATGAATATAGAACGGATCTCCCTCGACATGAAGGAGAAAAATGAGAGAAATTTGGCAGAAATCTCTAAGATGGACAAGGTAGACATAGCTCAAATTGATGGACATCTGATTCAACCTAGCACACAACTCGGCACCCTTGGTATTGTTGATGCACATATGGGGAATAGATTTCCACAATTAGCCCGAGAGTTCTATTTTGCCGAAGCCATTTGTCAAGCAGAGCCGTCACAGCTTGTATCCCAATTCGTGGACAGATGTAAGATATGCACTGAGTCTATGCAAAAACAAGCACCTGGCCCTTCTTGAAAACGGAGTAGAAGAGATGGAGTGATTTCGCTCCTAAGAGCTGCCAAATGGAACTGTCACAGTTTATATCCAGTTTTATGGACAGATGTATCATATGCACTGAGTCACGTAAAGGAAGCACCTGACACTTTTTGAAAATAGAGTATGAGAGGGAAAATTTGTATAAATAGATCACCAAAAGAAGAACCAAGGGGCTGGACTTTTTGGTACTGATTTGTAAATTGAGTTTTGGCATTAAGAAGTTAATACAAGCAAAATTTGAGGATTCCCGACCCCGTCCCGACTGTATTACAAGTTTGTTTTTCTTTATGTTTCGTATTTCATTTTTCTCTACTTCTCATAATCAATGTGTAGCGCTATGCTTTAGTACGACCACTACCATAGTGAAGGAATTTCACCTTTCTGTAATTGGTTATTGTCTTTTCTCTGCACCAGCTATCAGCGGGTGTAAAACCAATTTGCATTTACAGGATTATATGATCATTTACACTGTATCGGTTATTTCTATACTAATATTTTCTTCGGTATATATGTGAGTTTTCTATTAACAGGAACTTTACATATCTGCAGCTTAATGTTTTTTCTGTCATATTCATTTTTCTATTAAAAGCAATACTGTTACGGGAAAGGGCCTTCTGTTTGCTTTTCTATTTCATTCTTAAAGTCAAAATTTCTCTTTCTGAAAAACAAATTGAAACAACGTTAAAATCTCTCTTTTAATCATTCCTTACTGGTGATGTTTCTCAATGGCTATCCCTGTAGCTACTCAACCTAATATTCAACCTGGACTCTCTAATCAAAATCATATCGCTTTAAATCTTTTCGATACAATTCTTAAAACTGCGAACACTCGGGAGGAATTGGAACGCTCATGGGCAGCCATTGAACAAGACATTACTACCCAGGAACAGTTGGAAGCTATACAACGAGAACGTAGAAATCCTCATTAGTTTCCCATACCGAAGGTGATTTATTTATCGTATTCATCTTTTATATACTTTCAGATGCCTTGACGTTGTACTTTAAGTCTTAGTACAGACTCAGGAACAACAGTCTCCATGAAAGATATAAAAATTATAAATGTTAAACACAGGGGATATATCGAGGTCATCTAGTAAATCGAACTTATAAGCATTGTCATTGATTTTCTTCAGAATATTGCATGAACCAATTTGTTGTAGGTTCTTCAAGGAAACTGCTCCTTCTGTAAATAAAACATCACCAAATCATTTTCATTGAATGCCTGATATCGTTAGTGAACATATTTGATAATTTTATTCTTCTCATTACTAGACTGCAACTTTTGTCTCACATGTTGCTGCATGTTGAATGTGTTATGCAAATGCTTCCCCATCATCATTTATCCTAGCCCCAAGTGGTATATGAACCAAATCTAGGACACTCATAGGGTTTCTACCATAAAAAACATGAAATGGAGATTTATCTGTAGATCTATTGTTACGAGGAAAATCTCTCTATGGCTAGGGTGAACCACAAAAGACAGGTATGACTACATAAATCAATTCAATTCCAACATATTCTATAAAAACTAATGTGCTAGAGGAGTAATAAAGAGGCCTACCTCATCCAAATGTTTGATGATGTCCACCGTTGAGCACTTCGACCCAAAGCTTTATACCTGCAAGAAGTTCTCAACAAACAAGCAAAGCAAGCATATAGTGATAATATAATAGGTTAGCACATTAGATAGCAGAATCCATCAATATACAAAACAAACATGCCCATGGATCATACCACATATATTTGTAAGATATCAATTGGATGGGAAAGGAGTATTTCTATTAATAAATGATCAACAGAAGTGAAACATTACAGACTTTCATGTCGGCACGGTTCGGAACCAAGAAGCCGAGTTCCTTCCAACTAGGCCTCCACCACTTCAATCCTCCACCAAAGGCAAGCTCATATAAGGGAGACAAAGAGGTTCTCCATCAGTAAGGGAAGAGCTTGGGGGATGAACACTGTGTTCAGAATTAAAGGACAAAGGGATGCAAACTCAATAATAAAGTAATAATTTCTCTAGAGTAACTTTTCTCTCAAAGTTGAATTCTCTCCCCCTTTTCCATATCTCAGAATTATCTTCTTTATATCCTTCAAAATGAAACTAAAGGGCCAAGTCAGAACGTTTCCAGTATATGGAAGTCCAAGGATCAGAGATCTCCTGTCGTGACATGGAAATCCAACATTTAATTTTTATTTTCTGGCACAAATCCCGATGTACACAAGATGTAGTGGATTATCCAGTGTATATGCTTGTTGTATATCTTGCAAGGTGTGTACAAGTGGAAAAATATTTATTTTTGTCTTTGGATTCATCAATCAGGGAAAGTAAGTTTGCATAGGGAAATACAATAAGGCCCTCTCTTCAAGATTGCATAGGGTGAATAAAATCTTCCTCTAACATCTATTCACTAAACTATTGTACACAAATTTTGGTTGAGGTAACGAAAAATCCCACTGCTTTGGATTCTCTCCAACAATGCTCTGTAACAAGTTTCCCAAACTCTGATTTACCACCTCGGTTTTCCCATCTGTTTGGTGGTGATAGGCACTGTTGAATTGTAATTTAGTCCCCATTTTCTTCCATAAATTCCTCCAAAAATGACCCAAGAACCGAGTATCTCTATCAGAGGTAATAGTTTTTGGAACCCCGTACAATCTAAAAACTTTTGAAATAAACAATTCTGACACCCGCGATGCATCACTAGTTTTCTTACAAGCAATGAAATGAGCCATTTTAGAGAACCTATCAACAACCAAAAATATAGAATCATTACCTCACTATGTGTTTGGGAGCCCCAACACAAAATCCATTCTCAGATATGTCCATGGACCTGTGGGCACTGGTAGTGGAATATACAACCCTGTGTTATGTGAGTGTCGTTTAGACCTTTGACAAATCCGACATCATGCCGCATACCTGGTTATATTGTTTTTCATATTCGACCAGTAATACTTATCTTCGATGAAGGCTAACGTCTTGTCCTTTCCAAAATATCCTTCCAAACCACTACTATCAAAAAATGCATCCATGGTGTTCAACCAATCTATTAAATCCTCTGGTTTAAGACTCCTTGCATATTCTGAAACTTCTATCTTGATCCTATCATTTCTCCCTTCTAGAGCCCTAAGCACTATTTCTTCAAAAGGAACGTGCTCTAATTGTTCTTCTTCATGTTCTATATGTTGATCTACATTTCCTTGGTTTGTCTCCTCTTTTTTTTGTAAATAAAAATAGGTAATTAATATTATTGTGTTGTCATTGTACAAAATTGATACATGTCACTGGTATGCCACTTGTTTCGAAAAATTAGTGGAAACCAAAACATGTGGCCGCCTATTATACTTTCAGCCAAAAAATGCATCCGCCCTTTGCCTTGCCAATTGGAAACCAGATAAGGTGGCGGATGAGAGTGTTGACATAACTGTCTGTGTAAGCTAGAACAAACTAACAACTTCTAAAAAGTGGAAACTAAAGAGGAAATGAGTATAGTACCAGTGTAGGTTAACAAGAAAAAAGTGCCATCACTGTGTTGGTGGAGCTCCGAGAACTGTGTGAATCTAATCATTAGCATGGATTTGCGGACCATGGGACCTGTCATTCGAAGCCCCACTATGGAAGATTCCATCGCTGGGCTGGAGAATGAAGGGTTGTGCATAGGTCAGGCACCACTGCTTGGCCGGTGCATTCAAAAATGCGTTGAAAAACATATCAATCCGATTGTGGATGAGGGTGTCTCAATGAAGATGGTCCGCCATGTAGCTTCTGATGTCGAAAATGAGATACAACTTCTATGGAATGAAGAGGTTGGGGGGAGCCGGGTCACATTCCTAAATTGCATTAAGTGGTGGAGGCATCGAGATAGGGAAATCCTCTTGCATAGTCTAGGTGACTCCTTCCATATCCGCCATTGCTCCTGCAACCATTTCACTGGTGCTGGGGTGAGTGTAAGTGCCTAGGGCTGTGTGGAGGAATTCCTCCTAAACAATGCATGTGGTGCCTTCCATGGATGCCTCAATACATGTTTCCACTTTGTTGGTGCAGGGATGCAATTAATCATCTGAGACCGTGTAGAGGAGGGATTCTGGTGGAACCAGGATAGGTTCCTCCAGGAATTCCTCCTCGACATAGGCCATTGGAGGAGTATGAGCCCTTTTCGTGCATTGATTCCTAGAAATGGACAGGGCTCGCTCCATATTATGCAGTTGTCTCTTCCTAGATGATTGACTGTACCAAGAAGGGTCTCTCATGTGATTTCCTCTCTCTCTCTCTCAGCATGGCTGAGCCAGGGGGAAGAAGAATCAATTGAATTATAGCCAGGAGAAACAACTGTGATAAAACCCAATTCCTGGGTCGAGCGAGGTGACAGAGAACGAAGGGGAAGTAATGAAATCCAGGGATGAGTAGGATAGATATCCAAGGGGAAAACATGACTGCAATGCATCCACCCGTACTCAGCACCCACCTCTGTCCATTAATCCACAATAACGCCATTAAACTGACGCGAGGGAGATGTCCTCCCTTCCTCTGTAGGTTATTAAGGTCTCCCTCCATTCAAGACTGAGGTGAGGGATAACGTTTGGAAAACTTTATGGCTGAGTTAATGATAGCGTTGCGTGGTCTCCTTATTCTATGTGGCATCCCATCCAGGGCTAGATAATCTCTTCTAGCGAGGTCCAAACAATAGTCTAGTAGCATGGTCTGTGGAGAGGTTTGAGTGTTCCATTGGATCAACTCTTCCTTAGAGCCCACTCCCTCGTTGGCTAGACAATCTGCAATTTTGTTATCATATCTTTTCACATGGGATGGGATGAGAGTGAGATGGGGATGTAGGAGGGACTTGAAGTCTTCCAACAGTCCTAGTAGTCTCTAGTTGGGTGAGATGTCTGAGGGGTGTGAGCTATGGATGATTTTGGTGATGAGCTGGATGATGATATGGGAATCCCCTTCCACTATGAGCTGGTATATGTTATGATAAGTTGCTAAATTGACCCCTCTAAGTAGGCTCCAAAGTTCTACAACATTGTTAGTATTGAGTCCCAAATAGCATGTTGCGTAGTGTATAATTTTCCCCTCACAATCTCTTATAATCGTTCCAAAACCCACCGGTCCAGTATTCCCCTTTGAAGAACCATCAAATTTTAGTTTGAAAAAACCTGGGGGAGGAGGGGACCAAGTGCATGGACTATGACCAATATTGGTATTGCATATATCCTTCTTTCGCGATCCATCAGTGAGATTTAGCTACCAGGCCTGGAGGATGTGACATTCCCTAGGATTGCACTTAAGGTCCTCCTAGGTCCAATTCTCAAATATGATAATTTTCTGAATTAGGTTTATGTTTATTTCCCAGGTTGAGTGCGGGGGGGGGGGGGGGGGGGGGGGGGGGAGAAGTGGAGAAAAAAATTATTTTGTTTCTTTCTTTCCAAATTTTCCAAACTGTGAAGCTTGGTATTAGCTGCAAAATGCGGTCCAGAATTGGGTTTTGGTAGGAGATTGAATCAAAATTTTCCATGGTGCTTATGAAGCTAGCCCGATTTATATTGGAATGACGCATTAGTTGTGCAACCATATCCAAGATGGCTTCACTGTGGCTGTAATGGTTTAGTAAGTGATCCATTGTCTCTTCTTGTTGCTGATAGAGGGGGTATATTGAAGGGCCTACAAACCCTCATTTTTGAAGGTTGTCCCATGTGAGTATGCAATATTGGGAAATTATCCAAAGGAAGATCGATACTTTCGACTAGAACTTTGCATTCCACATATTGCTCCATATGTGCTCCTTTGGTTTCCCTTGGTGATTTTCCTGGAGATGATATACTTCTTTGACTGAGAAGTTACCTGTTGGGGAATGGCCCCATATGAGGATGTCTGGTCCTTCCCTAATGTGGATTTTCAGCTGATTTACATAGTCCCTCTAGGTATATAGGTCCATTTCCGCCTGAATGTGTAATTCATGGGGTTCAATTTTCCATCTGCGCCAGGGGTGTTGCATAGTGTTTTCTTTCCATAGGTCCTTTACGTGTAGGGAATCCCTTGATTGCATTTGTTGATAAAGAGGGTGAGGTATTCAATAGTGGTTAGAGGTGGTTGTTGCTGCTAGGAGTCTTTCCAGAACAGGGAGTTTTCTCCATTCCTAATCTTCCAAAAAACATGCTTCTGTATGAGCATTCGGTTGTTCCAAGTCGTGTTCTAGATATTTGATCCCTGAATTCGATCATTGAATCTGTTTAGAAGCTATTCTCTAGTGTTGGGAGCATATTTTATTTTCCATATTATTTCCTAGAGTTCTGTGGGGTGATTGAGCCAACACCACCAAAGTTTTCCCCCCATTACTCGGTTGATTTTTCCTGGATATTTGAGGCCCAGTCCCCCTAGATATTTAGGCCTATAGATTTTATCTGATCCCACCGGTGCCCACTTTTTGTTCATATGGTGTCCATGCCACATGAATCTACGCTATAGGTTTTTGATATCTCTGATGACAGACTGGGGGGATGCTAGAGAAGTGAAGAGGTAAGTTGGTAGAACTTGGATAACAAACTTTAGAAGAACCAGATAGGCTATAATATTAAGTGATCTAAAGGTCTAGTTACTGATCCTTTTGGAAATGGAGAGTAGTAGATTGTCCCAGGAGATGTTACATGTAGCCACTCTTGTGAGAGGAACACCTAGATAATTGGACAAAAGGGAGCTCTTGGGGATGCCCAGAAGTCGAGAGATGTGGTTTTGAATTTCCATTGGGGTATTGAAGAAGTATAGGTGTGATTTATAGAGGTTTAAGGAAGTTCGTAAAGCTCTGACAAAGTATATGGGGACTGTTTTAAGCTTATTATCTTCCTGGGCAGTTGGTTTATTCATCAATAGGGTGTCATCGAAAAATTGACTGTGGGAGGGGGTTGGATGGAGGTTGTGGAGAGGTAGGCCTTTGAGAGATCCCTCCTAAACTGAGGATTTTATGTAGCGCCCCATACCTTCTGCCATTATGAAAAACATGAAGGGGGAGAGGGGATCCCCTTGTCAAATACCCCAGGAGGGAGAAAAGAGTTGGGAGGGCACTCCATTGACAAGGACAAAGAAGAAGGATGAGGAAGTGAGCCATATGATTCAGGCTACCCAGAGATTATTAAATCCAAAGGCTTCGAGGAGGGAGCTCATGTATTGCCATTTTATTCTGTCAAAATCTTTGGAGAGGTCAACCTTAATGAGAATACATGGGGTTCTTGTTGATTTCAGTGAATGAATGACCTCATGGACCAGGATAACGATATCCATGATTTTCCTTCCCTCCACATATCCAACTTTCTCTTTGGAGATGATGTAAGGAAAGATCAGTTTAAGTTGCAGGGAAATGACCTTGGTGATGATTTTTTATATAACATTGCAAAGTGATGTCAGCTGAAATTGCTTGGGTGTGTTACCTTTTCTTCCTTTGGAATGAGAGTGAGAAAGGTGGCATTGAAAGATGAGAGAACTTGCCCCGAAGTTCTTGATTCCTTAACTACTTGCCAGACTTCTTCCCTGATCATCACCCAACAATAGTGGAAGAAGTCTATCGTGAATCCATTTGGCGCAGGAGCTTTACCTAGGGGCATCTCTTTGTTTGCTTGATCCACTTACTTTTGAGTGATTTTCCTTGTCAGGGCTTCATTCTGTTCTTGTGTGACTAGGGAGGGGATGTGCCTAGTGATTTTGCAAATAGTGGTAATTTTGTCTTTGATGGGTTATGTTAGAAGATATTTGTAGTAGTTGGTCAATTCCTCTGCTATGCTTGCATGGTCCCGTATGGGGTTGCCATGAATGTCTTCTAGTTGAGTGATTTTTTTTATTTATCGTCTGTGCCCCATGGATATGTGGAAGAACTTGGTGTTTTTTTCGCCTTCCTTAATCCATTGTACTCTAGATTTATACCTCCAGAGTATTTCTTCATGTTCCTTCCTCTCTTTCAGTTTTTCTCTGATCTTCTCCTCCTCCATCATCAAGGCTGTCGTTCTTTCCCCGGTGATAAAGATCTTTTACAATGTTTCCAGGAGTTGCTCAATTTCCTAATTCTTTTGCATAATGTTCCCAAATACATTCTTGTTCCAACTCTTTAGTTTTTCCTTAAAGTTTTTTAACCTTTGCTTGAATTTGTACATGAAAGTGCCATGATCTATTTCTTCTTTCTCCCACCATAATTTTGAAATATTTTGAAATTCCAAGTGAGTGAGCTAGAACTTCTCAAATATGAAGGGTTTGATCTTGGGTGTGGCTCCAGTGTCGAGACAGAGTGAGACTGGCCAGTGATCTGAGCTATCTTTTGGGAAGATGTTGGCTTCGGTGATCGGATCCTCCAATATCTATGATTATGAGATGAGGAAATGATCCAATCTACTTGCCACATGCTGATGCCCAGATCTACAGTTGGACTAGGTGAAGATTCCATTTCTAGTTTCTATATCTATTAAATTGAGTTGATCTATGAGGGTTCAGAACTTACCACTGTCTTGGTCTAGAAACTTGGTCCCTCCTATCTTTTCCTCCAACGTTAGGATGATATTGAAGTCACCACCAATAAACCAGTTATACGAACCTAGCAACGTCTTGATAGTGGCTATTCTTCCCATAAACAAATCTTTTTCATGTGCACTTTGAGGCTCGTAAGCATTTGTAATCATACCTTCTTTGGTAGACCCTATTACTTTGAAGTGAGTCATTAGCATGCCTACCATGGAAAAGGGTTGGTCTATGATGAATTTGGATAGATTCCACAAGATTGCTAGGTCCCCCGCAACCCCATTTGAGTCAGTATGAATGGAGTTATAGGCCCTCCAACAACGTTGAAATATGTCCTCAGATTATTCCCCGTCACATTTTGTTTCCTATAAAAGGAGAATGTCCGGATTCTCAGCACAAATGTTGTCTTGAATATTCCTTTGCTTGGATCTTCCATTAAACCCTCTTATATTCCATGTTATGATATTCATCATCATGAGTTATGAGGTGGATGGAGATACCCCTCTGTGAGTCTCTGGATCTTCCATGAGTTGAGCATGTAGTTCCCTACCTACTTAATGAGTTGATGTGAAGATTTTTGGCCTCGTCGCTTGATTTCACAAGAGGTATGTTTCAACTCAGCGGCCGGATCTAAGGAGATCCCTAATCTTGAGGTGGATCCTGTGGTAGAATTGATAAAAAAATTATGAACCTTTCTGAGTTGTTCCACTGGGATGGTTTGCAGTTCCTTTTTGTTGAAGGCCTCCTCCACTTTTTCTAGATCTATATCCGCCAGATATTGTTCATCGAGCTACATTGAAGTGTCTCCTCCTCCTATAGCTTGTCCATATTATGCTGAGCTACTAGGCTTGTTTATTGATTGTTTTGTTTTCTTGATTCTGTTTGATGCTTTTCTTTACCCTTTTCCTTGTCCTCGCTTTACTTTTTGTGTGGATTTCCTACCTCCTCTTCCTCCAAGAGTTGATTAAGAATGTCAAAGGAGTTTTTGGTGGGGATATTCTGAGTTATTTCTTGAGTTTGTTTTTTGGGGGGGTGTCTTTTCCTTCCTAGGACTATAGTGTAGCTTTCCTTTTGCTTCACCTCTCTTTATTTTGGGTTCTATACATTCAAGGGACAATCACGGAAGAGGTGATCGTGTTGATGGAACTTTTTGCAGTGGAAAGAAATATTCTCATAGTCCATCGTTTGATTCCAATTCTCATCCTCGTATTCTAGGGTTATTGATCCTGGTAGAGCCTTCTATATGTCCATGTAGACACATATTCGAGCATAGGAAGTGCATTTCCTTTGATTTTTGGCTTCATATGATTTCACATATCTTCCCACAGTGTTCCCTATTCCCATGAGGATTTCCTCCAACCATAACTCTCACGGTAGGGAATATAATCTTATCCATACCGTTTCCATTCTAAAGTCTTCTTTCTCTGGGCTGGAATGATCTATCTAGAATATGAGGAATATCCCAACAGATTTGTAGAAGTATGGCCCATTATAAAAAAATCTTATTCTTATATTCCAAAATGTAGAGGATGATCATGAAAAACCCCTCTGAGTTGAGTTGCACTTCATAGTCTCCCTTCGGGTTCCACCAGTCTTTGGTCCATCTCATAAGGTCTCTTTTGGAAGGCCATAGTCCTAGAAACTTTCCAATGAGAGCATGCTCCCTCATGAATTGGGTGTGTTCACCAACCATGGTTGAGATAATGGTGTACCATGGTGGCTTTTACGATTGGGGAATCCATTTCCCTGGTTCCCATCCACGAGATGCCTTTGGATGAGATGTTCTTGTCTCAACTTCCATTTATTTACTAAATCCCTATTCCTTGGCTAAGGGATGATATCGCAATTGAGGCAACAACTCAAAGGTAGGTTGCTTCACCCAAAATCCTTCCTTTTCATTGGCAACAAAATTTTGGTAAGAGGGGGGTTTCTCCCCCCTTCTGGGTTCATTTTATGCAGTCAGTGGTGTTGTTTGGGTGCAACACAAATACCTTTGGTACAACAATTCCATTTGCAGGGGGGAGACCCATACAAGATAGGTTTTCACTAGGGTTTTCGCAAAGCCCTGTTGATCCCAACGAGATCGAGCCAAGTTTTCGTTATTCCCTTCGTTTGTCTCTTTATCCGAGACTTCTCTTTGTATTATTCTCTGACTAGACAATATTCTTGTAATATCTTCTACTTTCCTTTAGAGGTTTTGCATATCTCTGCACATCTGAGGAAGACCTGCTCTTCCTCTTCCTCTCCTAGCCATCTTCCCACTCTGATACCAATTGATGTAGCCAAAGCTTGAGATTCATTCACAAGATCAAATAAACCATGAAAAAACAGGACAATGGAAAAATAACTCTATTTTATTCCTTCTTCAACCTAACAATTACAATCGAAGTTCAACCCCTTATAATTACTATCTGGGATTTTTGAAAACAACTAATTTTAGAAAAACAACTATTTTTTACAAAAACAACTAAATTTAGAAAATTCTTGCATGAATCTAAAACTGACCACTAACTAAAAGATAACTAGAGTGTCATTATTTGTCAACTCTATTTTTTTTTATCAAGCTCATAAACTAAGAGATAACTGATAATTGAAAAATTAAAAATTCCCGTAAAAACACTAAAACCCCAATTTGAGGCCTTATACGAAGGAATTTGGCCCTGAAAAACTTTCAAAGCGATGTCCAGCCCGTTAGATTCGATTAGAACGAAAGTGAACTCTTTGACACTCAATTCCCCATAAAATTTCAGCCCAAACATATAACCGAGTCAAAATATATGACCCCCAAAAAATCCTTGAAAAATCCCTACATCATTCTCCTCTGGTTGAAAAGAACACATCTCCTGCAAGTTACTTTCTTCAAACTGTTGGCATTTAATGGGATACAGGTTCTGTAATTCACCCTCTGTAATCCACGTACTCTCTGTTGGTGCTACTTCTTCCCACTAGACCAGATATCGGTTTTATTGGCCTTGCCGAGTATGAGGGGTCTCTTATCTAAAATATGTGCAATCTTTTACTTTTTCTTGCTTGGAATGGTGTGTTGTCAATCCACCTCTGCCTCACTTTCGTCACCCATATCGTCCCCATGGAAGATATACAAATTAGAAACGTTAAACACAGGGGAGATATCGAGGTCAGCTGGTAAATCGACCTTATAAGCATTGTTATTGATTTTCTTGAGAATCTTGCATGAAACAATTTTCTTATACTTCAGTTTATTGTAGGTTCCTCGAGGAAACCTCTCCTTCCATAAATAAACCATCACCAAATCAATTTCATTGAATACCTGGTATCATCGGTGAGAATCTTTCAAAATTTTGTTATGTTCATTACTGGCCTGCAATTTTTGTCTCACCTTTTGCTGCAATTGTTGAATGTGTTCTGAAAATGCTTCCCCATCATCATTGATCCTATCCCCAAGAGGTAGTTGCACCAAATCTAGGACACCCATAGGATTTCTACCATAAACAACCTGAGATGGAGATTTACCTGTAGATCTATTCACTGAACTATTGTAGGAAATTTTTTCTTAAGGTAAATCCAAATCCCACTGCTTGGGCTTCTCTCCAACAATGCTCTGTAACAGGTTTCCCAAACTACGAATTACCACCTCGGTTTTCCCATGTGTTTGGGGGTGATAGAAACTACTGAATTGTAATTTAGTCCCCATTTTACTCTAAAAATTCCTCCAAAAATGACCCAAGAACAAAGTATCTCTATCATAGGTACTAGTTTTTGGAACCCCATGCAATCTAACAACTTCTAAAAAAAAAAATTTACCACCCGGGATGCATCACTAGTTTTCTTGCAAGCAATGAAATGAGCCATTTTAGAGAACCTATCAACAACCACAAAAATATAATCATTACCTCGCTGTGTGTTTGGGAACCCCAACAAAAAATCCATGCCCAGATCTATCGATGGACCTGTGGGCACCAATAGTGGCATATACAACCCGTTGTTCTGTGAGTGTCACATACTTGGTTATATCATTTTTCATCTTCATCCAGTAATACTTATCTTCTATTATGGCTAGCGTCTTATCCTTTCCAAAATGTCCTACCAAGACACTACTGTCAAAAAATTTATCCATGGCATTCAACCAATCTATTAACTCATTTTGTTTAAGATTATCGGCATATTCTAAAACATCCATCTTGATCCTATCATTTCTCCCTTCTAGAGCCTTGATTATCATTTCTTCAAAAGACACACACTCTAATTGTTCTTCTTCGTGTTCTTCATGTTCTACACGTTGATCTACATTTCCTTGGTCTATCTCCTCATCAGAAACTTCACTTTGTATTATTATCTGACTAGCCAGTATGCTTGTAAGATCTGCTACTTTCCTTTGGAAGTTTTTCATATGTTTATGCATCTAATCAAGACTTGCTCTTCATCTTCCTCTCCTAGCCATCTTCTCGCTTTGATACCAAATGATGTAGCCAAAGCATGATATTCATTCACAAGATCAAATAAACCATGAAAACACATAAGAATGGAAAAACAACTCTCTTTTATTCCTTCTCCATCTTAACAATTACATTCAAAGTTCAACCCCTTATAACTACTATCTCAGATTTTTGAAAACAACCAATTTTAGAAAAACAACCATTTCTTAGAAAAACAACTAAATTTAGAAAATTCTCACATGACTCTAAAACTAACCACTAACTAAGAGCTAAATAGCATGCCATTATTCGTAAACTCTCTTTTCTGATTAATCTCATAAACTAAGGGATAACTAATAATTGAAAAATTGGTTTTCTTGAGAAACTTGCATGGACCAATTTTCTTATACTTCAGTTTGTGGTAGGTTCTTTGAGGAAACCAATCCTTCCATAAATAAACCATCACCAAATAACTTTCATTGAATACCTGGTATTGTCAGAAAGCATATTTGATAATTTTGTTTTGTTCATTACTGGCATGCAATTTTTGTCTCACTCGTTGCTGCAACTATTGAATGTGTTCCTCAAATGCTTCCCCATCATCAATGATCCTATCCCCAAGTGGTAGTTGCACCAAATCTAGGACACCCATAGGGTTTCTATCATAAACAACCTGAAATGGATATTTTCTTGTAGATCTATTCACTGAACTAATGTAGACAAATTCTGCTTGAGGTAAATCCCAATCCCACTGCTTGGGATTCTCTCTAGCAATGCTTCATAATAGGTTTCCCAAACTCCGATTTACCACCTCAGTTTTCCCATATGTTTGGGGGTGATAGACACTTTTGAACTGTAATTCATTCCCCATTTTCTTCCATAAAGTCCTCCAAAAATGACCCAAGAAATGAGTATCTCTATCAGAGTTAATAGTTTTTGGAACCCCATGCAATCTAACAACTTCTGAAAAAAACAATTCTACCACCCGTGATTCATCATTAGTTTTCTTGCAAGCAATGAAATGAGACATTTCATAGAACCTATCAACAACCACAAAAATAGAATCATTACCTCTCCGTGTGTTTGGGATCCCCAATAAAAAATCCATGCTCAAATTTGTCCATGGACTTGTGGGCACTGGTAGTGGCATATACAACCTTGTGTTCGATGAGTGTCCTTTAAACATTTGGAAAATTGAACATCATGCCACATACATGGTTATATATTTTTTCATCTTAGGCCAGTAATACTTATCTTCGATTAAGGCTAGCATCTTATCATTTCCAAAATGTCCTGCTAAACCAATACTGTCAAAAAAATTATCCATAGCGTTCAACCAATTTATTAACTCCTCTGGTTTAAGATTCTCTACATATTCTAAAATTTCCATCTTGATCCTATCATTTATCCCTTCTAGAGCCATGAGCATCAGTTTTTCAAAAGACAAGCGCTCTAATTGTTCTTCTTCATGTTCTATATGTTGATCTACTTTTCCTTGGTCTGTCTCCTTTTCATACACTTCTCTTTGTATTATTCTTTGACTAGCCAGTATGCTTGTAACATCTTCTACTTGCCTTTGGAGGTTTTGTATATCTCTACACATCTGAGAAAGACCCTCTCTTCCTCTTCCTCTCCTAGCCATCTTCCTACTCTGATACCAAATGATCTAGCCAAAGCCTGATATTCATTCACAAGATCAAATAGACCATGAAAACATAGGAGATTGGAAAAATAAATCTCTTTTATTCCTTCTCCATCCTAACAATTACAATCGAAGTTCAACCCTATCTGTGATTTTTGAAAACAATTGATTTTAGAAAAACAACTATTTTTTAGAAAAACAACTAAATTTAGAAAATTCTTGCAAACTAAGAGATAACTAGCGTGACATTATTTGTCAACTCATTTTTTTGATTAAGCTCATAAACTAAGAGAAAAATGATAATTGAAAAATTAAAAATTCCCGTAAAAACACTAAAGCCCCAATTTGAGGCCTTATATGAAGGAATTTGGCCCTGAAAAAGTGTCGAAACAATGTCCCATTGGATAAATCAAATTGACATGGAAGTGAACTCCTCGAGATGCAACTCCTCGGTAAATTTCATCCCAAACGGATAGCTGATTCAAACATTATGACCCTCAAAAAATCCATGAAAAATCCCTACATCATTCTCCTCTAGTTGAAAATAATGCAACTCCTGCAAGTTATTGTCTTCAAAATGTTGCCATTTAATGGGATATAGGTTCAGTAAGTCACCCTTTGTAATCCACGTACTCTTTGTTGGTGCTACGCCTTCCCACTGGACCAGATATTGGTTGTATTGTCCTTGCCAAGTATGAAGGGTCTTCTTATCTAAAACATGTG
Source organism: Picea engelmannii (assembly GCA_009831015.1). NCBI lineage: Eukaryota > Viridiplantae > Streptophyta > Pinopsida > Pinales > Pinaceae > Picea > Picea engelmannii. Next base: position 300,947 of record ML779402.1, read on the forward strand.
CAATATTTTCATTTTTCTTGCTTGGAATGGCATGTTGCCAATCCACCTCTACCTCATTGTCATCAACCAGATCTTTCCCATGGAATACATACAAATAAAAAACATTAAACATAGTGGCGATATCGAGGTCAGGTAGTAAATCGAACTTATAAACATTGTCATTTATTTTCTTGAGAATCTTGCACGACCCAATTTTATTATACTTCAGTTTGTGGTAGGTTCCTCGAGGAAACTTCTCCTTCAGTAAACAAACCATCACCAAATCACTTTCATTGAATACCTGGTATCATTAGGTGAGCATATTTGATAATTTTTTATGTTCGTTAATGGCCTTCCATTTTTGTCTCACCTGTTGCTGCAACTGTTAAATGTGTTATGCAAATGCTTCTCGATCATCACTAATTCTATCCCCAAGTGGTAGCTACACCAAATATAGGACACTCATAGGGTCTCTACCATAAACAACCTGAAATGGAGATTTACCTATATATCTATTCACTGAACTATTGTAGACAAATTCTACTTGAGTGATCCGGATTGTATGAGCAGAAAAATATGAATATAGATTATTAACATATTATTAACACAAAATAACAGAGATACAATAAAATTGGTTTTCTATTCAATAATGAAATAAGATAAAACTGTAAAATGCAGCAGAAACAAGCTTGCTGGAATGGTGGCAACTTATCTCTGAGAAAAGATGTGACGACTATGCTCATTCACAAGAACATGATTACAATGAGGCTCTGAAGGCCTTTTACAATAAACAGGAATGCCAAAAACCCTAGACATCCAAAAACCTAAACCTAGGAGATGAAGCGCCAAAAGTCATGTGGGCCTCATTTGGGTAAGTTAGTACATTAACTTCCCCGGGTCGTAACTTTTGCATACGATCTTCGTTTTAGGTGTATGATAGCCTATTGGAAAGGTATCATTGAGGATATTCATTTTGGGGCCTCAATCATGCCATAGGATATTATTGGGAATCTCGATCCTGAAAAACCTTCATTTAGGCCCTCAAAATGGCCCCAGAAGTGAAAACTGCTAAAAATAGTAAATTGCCAAAATTGCCAGAAAACTGTTTTGAGCCAGTTGGAAAAGGTGGGTGGCCACCGATATCCATTTGGATCAATCCTCCTTCCTTAGGAATCAATGTTATCCATTGCGTTGATTTCCCCCATCAAATGAGGAATTTTCTACTGAATTTGGCCCCAGGTGAGCCACTTGCCTTGGTGCAGGAGTTGCCCTTCTTTGACGACTCGATAAAGTTGGATCCTTTGTTGTCGAGTTCCCTTGATCTGTGTCTCCACAATATAATCATAGGATTCCTGTTGTATGTAGTCGAGGTTGAGCTCTATGGGTGTCAGTTGTTCTGCTATGTCTCAGGTGTCCAATAATGGTGGGAAATAAGGGCGAAGGAGATCCACGTTGAACACTGGGTGCAGGCCAAGGAAAGGAGGAATGTTGAGCTCAAAATAATTATCCCCCATGGCCTTGGTGATGGTGTACGACCCATAACAGAGTGGGCAAAGCTTTTTATGGGGTCTTGTAAGGCATTCTTTCTGCAAGTGCAACCAAACTTTGTCTCCCACCTTAAACTTATGTGGAACCCGATGTTGATCATGGCATTGTTTGTATTTGTCATTGGACTTCTATAGGATATCCTGAACCTGTTGGCGGTTGTGCTGGATCTGCTCAATGAATCGGGTGGCTTTGTCAGCTTTAGTTGGAACAGGAGATGAGTCGGTCGAGGTGAACACAAGGGGAAGTGCAACATCTATGGGACCCAATGGTTGGAATCCCAACCCCACTTGAAAGGGGCTGTGGATGATTGAGATATGCAGGGCTCGATTGTAGCTATGTTGGACATAGGGAAGGATATCATCCCATGTGCAAGGGTTCTTTGAATTATACATGTGAAGGATATGCACGACCATTTGATTTATGACCTCGGTTTCGCCATCTGTCTGGGGGTGGAAGGCTATGGATTTGGTAAGCTTGGTGTCCGGTAGTAACCAGAGGCTCGACCAGAATGTGCTGAGAAATCAATTGTCCCTATATAAGACAATGGCTTCTGGGAGTCCAAAATGTACCCAGACCCGTTCAAAGAATATCTTGGAAGTGGCCTCTGTTGTGATTCTCTTCTTGCAAGAAACCATAATCGCCATCTCAGAAAAGAAGTCAACAACCACAAAAACATAGTCATTTCTCTGCTTGGTGGACGGGAGGCCCAACATGTAGTCCATTGAGACGGATTCCCATGGACTATTAGGAGTATGAAGAGGGGTGTATAGGCCCTATTTCTTAGTGGTTGGTTTGGCAATAACATAGGCAGTGCAGGACCTGATATACTTGTTGACCTCCTGTCGGAGTTTTGGCCAGTAGGAATTTTTCTGTAGCATTGTCACTATATTTTTGAGACCGAAGTGTCATGCCACTATACTGTAGTGGGATTCCCAGATCATCTTCGCTCACTCTCTTTATGGAACAAAGATATGGCCCAGATGACACAACAACCCATCCTGAAGATAGAAATTATCGACAACTATGTTTTCACCCAACATTTGGTAGGTGGTGGCGAAGTCTGGGTCTGTCTCATAGAGTTGGGGCCATCCAGAGGTCTCATGGCCGCAAGATTCTAGCACCATGGTGAGTGCCATGAATGGTGGTCTTCTGAGGCAATCAATGATACGATTGGTGCTTCCTGTTTTATACTTGCTGTTGAGGTGGAATTGCTGCAAGTATGTCGACCACTTTTGATGGAGGTCATTCTGCAATTTTCCTTGTGTCTGCATACTGCAGTGGCTTATGATCAATGTGGATAATTGTCTCCTTCCCAAGAATGTAATGTATCTGTTATAAAAATAGGACCGTGGAGCAATAAAATAAAACAAATGCGGAAACAAAACAAAAAAGATATGCAATACAATAGAGACACAAATTTACGTGGTTCACCCAGTGTGGGCTACGTCCACCAGAGAAATTGCCAGGTCCTTCCTTTATTATTATCCAGCATATGAAGGGATACAATGTACAACAAACCCGTTGTAACTTCCTCTTCATTCTCTTACATTATCCTATCTCAGAATACAATATTTGCCATCAATCATAGCCACAATACATTTCCCTCATAAAAGAGGGTTTCCTTCTAGGGAAAAAACCCTAACATAATTTCTACCGTTAGATCTGTGACCTTATAATGCACGGTCCAGATTTACAATTAAATTACAATATACATTTACAAGGCAATTTTTGCTTTGGGGGATTCTCTCCCAAACCCCCGCTGGGGACCTGCTTTCCCCTAGACCCCCCAGCCGGGGGGATACCCCCCCCGAACCCTGCAGAGGGGGTACCCCCCCTCTGCACTCCCCCGCGTGGAAGAGTGTACATACTTCTGGGGTGTAAATACTTCATGGGGCATAAACATGGCTGAAAGTAAAAGACCTTTGAATTAGGAAGATAATCAAGCTCCACAACCAATAGTCTCCACTGGTGGCAGGCTTGCACAATGGAGTACATTTCTTTGTCGTAAGTAGGGTACTTACAAACAACATCAGATAGTGTCTCACTATGATAGGCCACGGGGTGGTCATGCTGAGTGAGAGAAACGCCCACAACATAGTCTGAAGCATATGTCTCGATCTCAAAGGGATGTTGCAGGTCTGGTAGTGAAAGTACTGGGGTCGAGCACAAGAGCTGCTTCAAATCATCAAACGCTTGTTGTTGGGACCGACCCCATGCAATTTTTTCCTTACCACCACCCCTGGTGATTTGGCTGAGGGCCCATGAAATATGGGAGAATCCCAACACAAACCTGCGGTAGAAATTGACAAGGCCCAAGAAGCTTTGAAGCTCAATGAGTGTGGTTGGGGCTGGTCAGTCACGGATGACTTGGATCTTGGCTGGATCCACATGTACACCATGATGATCAATGATGTAGCCTAGGTAATGGACCCTATCCATGCCGAAGGATCATTTTTCCAAGTTGGCGTATAACTTGTGCTACCACAGGGTGTGCAGAACCTATTGAATATGATACAAGTGTTCAACCCAAGTCTTGCTGTAAATGAGAATGTCATCCAGATACACCACTATAAAATTATTGGTGAATAGTCGTAGGATATCATCCATCATTCTCATGAAAGTGGCCAGATAATTTGTCAAACCAAAGGGCATGACCAACCATTCAAAACGACCTTCCTTTGACTTGAAGGCGGTCTTCCATATATTTGTCTGTTCTATTGGGACCTGGTGGTAGCCAGACTTCAGATCAATCTTACTGAAGTATTTATCCCCTGTGAGTTTATCAAGGAGGTCGTCGATTCGGGGAATCAGGTACCGATTTCTGACTATGATTTTATTCAGAGCCTGGTAATCAATGTAGAGTCGCCAGGTTCCATCTTTCTTCTGTACCAGCATGATTGGGCTCCTGCAAGGTGATGAAATGGGATAGATGTGCCCCTTGTGGAGAAGTTCTTGGATTTTTCACTTGATCTCCTCATTCTCTAACAGAGAGCGATGATAGACTATCCCATTGGGAAACGGTGCACCGAGGATCACATTGATGGGGTGCTTGACCTAGCAGTGCAGAGGTACCCCGGTAGGTGAGGAGAAGATATCTGAGTATTCTTCCATGACCTTATCTACTTGCTTCTACTTTGTGGAGAGGTCGACTGTAGAGACCCTGGATGTGGCTATGATATTTCACTTATTCTGAGAGTGAATCATGAAGAAGACAAACTTTCCCGTCTGAGAGATGACCTTCCTGCATTTCTTAGCAGAGATCAAGGAAATAATTCTAGGTGGGACTGCCTCAGGTATCCTGTACAATTTCTTGTTCAAAGTAATAATAACACTACGAGGCCTAGAATCATATACAGCATGATGTTTTCATAAATAATGTTAGCTCAAAATAACATCACAAACTTTGAGAGGAGAAACATCACACAATACCTCGTCTTTGAAGGGCTTGATTCCATATGACAGTCGACACTGTTGGCTAACGTCAAGATCGCTTCCTTGGCGGAGCCATCCAATGGTGTAGGGTTGTGGGTGAGGCATTGTGGGTAGGGCCAACCACTTGATGACCTCTGCAGAGATGAGGTTCTTCTGGCTACCGCTATCAATGATGAAGTGCAACAGGGTGCCTTTTACCCACATTTGTGAATGGAAGAGGTGCTCTCCTTCTTCTGGCTCGTCTGATTCACCGAGCTAGAGCTCGGTGGTAGCAATGGTGTAGTGTAACCTTTCACTACCGAGGTTTCCGAACCTCTCAGTTACCATTCTATACATGAATGATTACATAATTTGTACAGACCTTATAAGCACATGCATTTAAAATAATTAAACACATTTAAATTACAGAGTGAAATATATCTGGTTACTACTATAATTAAACATTCCATAGCATTCAACATTAACTCATTTACACAGCGGAAAACATGATACATGAACAACAACATGATTAAAGAATAATTCAAATACTTATCTTTTAATAGCTGTAGAAATCACCAACCAAGTGCAGGCCTTCCACGAACCTCCCAGCCTTAGACCACACTGTTCATCAGCTCAACAGTGGGTCACCCCCGAGCTGGGACCGAGCTCCACCCCAAGGCAAGGGATCCTAGGCTATACTGAGGCTACATGAAAGACATTACAGAAATATCTGGAAGGATTCTTCCCAGAGATGCTATCTTACGCCCACTACTACCAGACTCTCATTCCCCACATTCCTGTTCCGCCCGGGAGTATACACCTTCACATGCACAGTCCATCGGTGCTAACCTCCCCTTCTGGGCCTCGGAAACAAGCCGGATCAGGAAGTCTTAGAGTCCGTAGTTGGTGCTGTGCACTCTCTGGAAGACACCACTTCCCAGCAAACTCATTCACCTGGAAAGAGTTGCTCGCAGGCCTGACAACCTGCCTCTTCAAAACACAATCACCTCCCTCACCTGGAGAGAGAGATTACACACAGGGTAACACGAACTCACACTTTCCAGTAAGCCACGCATAGTCTAGCTCTGCATGGCCACAACATCCAACTGGGAAACAGACACAAGCTTCTTGCACAGGCTCAACAATGGTGCACAATCTCACAGTGTCAAATTCCTCTATCTCAGAACGAAACAGGCCTTTTCTAGTTTTGGAGGGCGAACTCGATAAACCTGCAGAGGTCGTACCGGTTTCCTCTCTCATGGGTTCCGTTTCGAATGCAGGAAGATCCCCCCCATAGTTCAGCTCGGCTCTTTTATTTGCATGCACCAGGGTTGACACTTGTCACCCTGGGAACTGCATGCGTACCACAGCGTGCATCCCCCTTGCACGTTCCCTCCTTTGCCGAAAACTTAGGATAAATGGAAATGCACATGTCTCTCTTTTAAAATAATATTAAAATATTATTTCCCAGGCTTAAGCCCCTAAGCTTAGCCCCTAGTCTCATCACTCATCCCTTTTCCCACCTTCCAGCCCTTAATCCCTTGCCCACTCTGTGGACGCTCAGTCCCCCACCACTCTTTCATCGTGGTCGGTCTGCACCTGGCGGTTTTTATATTTTATTGAAGTGCTGCATACATACAGATACAAAATCCAGGCCCGTGGCCTTCTACCCTTAGGCTCTCTGGCCTAATCACATACATAATCCTACCGGCTTATACAAAACTTGGCTCACCAACCTATAACACATATTTACAATCTCTTTCAGATCATGGTTTACATTGGGGCTCGGCCTTGGGGACACTACAATCCCCCTCCCCTTATTTTTGCACTGTCCTCAGTGCAACTTACACTGTCTCTGCAAGCCTTTCAAAATCTTCAAAAAGGTGCAGGTAATATGCCTGCATAACATCTGCATGCTCCCATGTCGCGTCCTCAGGACCGTACCAGGTCCACTGGACCTTTACAAGCTCTATAGCTCGATTCCGGAGTTGTTTTCTTTTCTTGTCCAATATGCGCACA
>ML779402.1:311452-401345 GCA_009831015.1 Picea engelmannii
CCCATATCCTCCACTGTTTCAGCTTGCTGAACAGTATGTACAGTTCTTGCCTTACCATTTTTATGGGGACAATCTCTGTACTTGTGGTTTCCTTGACAGCCCCAACACTGAATGGGTGCCTATCTCTGTCTTTGTGGTCTTTCTTCAGTCATTCTTGGCTCTTTAAATGATCGTTGTCCCTGAATATTGTTTCTGAAAAAGGAAGGTTTTCTTCCCTTCTGCCTCTGTTCCTTCTTAAACCTCTTCTGGTCATCCCAAGCCTTCCAAAAGGTAGGATTTTCTCTTTGTTGTTCATATAGGCATTTCACCCTTCTTATGGTTTCTTCCATGGTCTTAGGATCATCGTATTGAATCTTGTCACCAATGGAAGGTGGCAGTCCACTCAGATACCTCTGAATTTTGACAGCCTCGTCCTTGATGAATGGAACATACTTCAGTAGTCCCAGAAAACTTCGTTCATACTCATCAATGGTCATACTGCCTAGCTTGAGTTCGAAGAACTCCTTCATCTTTCTGTCATAATATCTTTTAGTCAGGTATTTCTTCTCGAAATACGTCTTGAATTCCTTCCAAGTAACCTCTTTCTCTTTGATGTGTTGCACCTGCACTAACTGATCCCACCACATGGATGCCTTTCCTTTCAGTTGGTACATTGCAATTCTTCCTTCTGCATGAGCAGAATAATTCTGCAGCTGGAAATATTTCTTCATGCCAAGCAACCATGTCTCAGCATCTTCCTCTTTCTTATGCTCCCCATCAAATGTTGGAGGTTTAATTTTATTCATCTCTCCTTTCAATTCCTCCCTCCCCGATTTTTGATGTTTTCGGTTAGGTGATGGGCTTGAACTGCTGCCCGTCTTACTGCCAGAACGTCTTTGGGAGCGACTGTGATGTTGGCTATCACTCCTCGACCTGCTTCTTCTCCCATGAGTTTTGTGACTCTCCGTCATACTTGAGTCTCTTCCTTTCTCAAGTTTCTTCTCTATTCTTTCCAGACTCTGCAAGAATCTTAAGTTTAATTTCCCTTGTCGATCCTTGACTTTCATGAACTTTCGGCTATCAGCTCGACGCTCTTTGGCCTCTCTTTGTAGCCCTTCAATGATTTTCATCATATGTCCTTCCTTATCCATCTCTTTTCCATGCCCATTAGATTTCGATCCTTCGACTCCCAGGTTAACATCCTTTGCTTCTTGTTCTTCTTCCATTTCAGGGATAACTTGCATTCTTCCCCACTCCATACTTGGCGTTGATTCTCTGGAGTTTTGGCCTTCGTCGAACTCTGCACACGCACTGTGCAATTGAATTCGAAATTTGTTAGACCATTAAACTTTATGAACAATCCACAACATTCATAATCAATACGAACAAGAATGAAAGACATCTCTACTTCACAAAGTTTCATGAGTTATGTCTGGCTCTGTGTTTTTCGGGTGTCCGAAAATTCAAGTTTAGTTATTTCGAGACTTCAAGTTTCGAAGTTTCATAATTTCTGATGTCGAGGTTTATTGTCCTCTTGGATTCCCGATCTCCAATATGCCTTAGCCCTTCAAGATAAACCCTGGCTGATGTGACTGTTGACTCATGACCCTGGCCTTTTCCCTTATCAGGGTTTGGGGTTTCGCAAATCTGAATGTGCAAAAACACTTGACAGCGGAATCCTCGATTTCCCAATTTTCGATGGACTTCGTCCATGCTAGCCCTCCGGGCTATAGCCTCACCATATGACCACTGCCCATGACCATGATCAATCCTCTTATCGGGGTTTCGAAATTTGTGATGTCGCGATGCACATGCATTCACAACCTCCGATTCCCGATGTGCTTTTGCACTGGCTAGCTCTCCTGGCTCAGCCTCTGGCCCACATGACCATACTATATGACCTCTACCCTACCCCATCGGGTTTAGGCAATTTCAATGTTATGCTACTATTCTCACGGGATCCCCGATGGGTCCCCGTCATTGACTTGTCAACAGTCCTTTTTCCTGTCACTAAAAATCTACCACCTGTCCTCCTGACAGTCGGTGTGGCCCCACACTCCTAGGCCTTATCGGGAAATCGTGTATCATGATTTTCCAATGCACGAATCCTTTGCTTCCGGGATCTTTGATGTCCCGATTCCCGATATGCTGACGCGCCTTTTTGGCTTTAACCCTTCGCGGTTAAGTCAGGTCCACGTGACCTCTACCCCATGACCGTACTCAAAGCTCTCATCGAGTTTTCGGGGTTCGGAGTTTCAAAGTGTATGAATCACTTGTCACCGGGGTGCCCGATTTCCCGATGAACTTCAAACACCAATGGATTACTCCTTGTCGGGACTTTCCCCGATGGTGCAGATCTCTGCCACATGTCCACTAAATGAATGGTCTAGATTTGTCACGAAATCACGGATTGCGATTCAGTGTGACGAGATCTCTTTGTGTCCAAGAACTTCGATTCTCAGATTTCTGACTCTGCGGAATCTCCTGACACGTGTCCACCCAAGATTCACGGCTATGATCCCTCCTCGGGATTTCGAGAATCACAAGGTCTCGATTCTCTTGACTTCTAATATCCCGACGCCTCTCTGGGTCTTCTCCTCTACCCATGAGGACTTTAAGTCCTGAGAAACTTCTGTCAACTCGGATGGTTGATGGGTAATTCCCACAAGGATCTTACGACTCACGATCCTCCCAAGTTTGAACTCCTGTGCAGTATCCAAAGGCTTTAAACCTTGTGCACGTTCTCCAGATCGGAGGGTTACAAGGGTTCGCCTTCCCTCCCAAACAGATCCGACGGTTCTAACACCATTGCTGTAGAGACCTGTCTCCCTGTGGTCATAGACCATACCAGTTGCAGTTTTCACCGCACCGCTGAACCTCCTAAGCTTGTAAACGCGGTCAAGTAACTACTTGACACACTGGAACAACCAACGTCCGAAATTGGCCATTCCAGGCCCAATTTCTCTTCACATTTTCGGTCCAAAGACCGCTCCACTGTCCCATCTAGGATCAGTGTCGAAACCTGGGCTCTGATACCAATTTGTAGTTTAACCTTTCACTACCGAGGTTTCCGAACCTCTCAGTTACAATTCTATACATGAATGATTACATAATTTGTACAGACCTTATAAGCACATGCATTTAACATAATTAAACACATTTAAATTATAGAGTGAAATGTATCTGGTTACTGCTATAATTAAACATTCCATAGCATTCAACAGTAACTCATTTACACAGCGGAAAACATGATACATGAACAACAACATGATTAAAGCATAATTCAAATACTTATCTTTTAACAGCTGTAGAAATCACCAACCAAGTGCAAGCCTTCCACGAACCTCCCAGCCTTAGACCACACTGTTCATCAGCTCAACAGTGGGTCACCCCCGAGATGGGACTGAGCTCCACCCCAAGGCAAGGGATCCTAGGCTATACTGAGGCTACAGGAAATACATTACAGAAATATTTGGAAGGATTCTTCCCAGAGATGCTATCTTACGCCCACTACTACCAGACCCTCATTCCCCACATGCCTATTCCGCCCGGGAGTATACACCTTCACATGCACAGTCCATTGGTGCTAACCTCCCCTTTTGGGCCTCGAAAACAGGCCGGATCAGGAAGTCTCAGAGTCCGTAGTTGGTGCTGGGCTCTCTCTAGAAGACACCACTTCCCAGCAAACTCATTCACCTGGAAAGAGTTGCTCGCATGCCTGACAACCTGCCTCTTCAAAACACAATCACCTCCCTCACCTGGAGAGAGAGATTACACACAGGGTAACACAAACTCACACTTGCCAGTAAGCCACGCGCAATCCAGCTCTACGTGGCCACAACATCCAACTGGGAAACAGACACGGGCTTCTCGCACAGGCTCAACAATGGTGCACGATCTCACAGTGTCGAATTCCGCTATCTCAGAACGACACAGGCCTTTTCTGGTTTTGGAGGGTGAAACTCGATAAACCTGCAGAGGTCGTACCAGTTTCCTCTCTCAGGGGTTCCATTCCGAATGCAGGAAGATCCCCCCCATAGTTCATCTTGGCTCTTTTATTTGCATGCACCAGGGTTGAAACTTGTCACCCTGGGAACTGCATGCGTACCACATCATGCATCCCCCTTGCACGTTCCCTCCTTTGCCGAAAACTTAGGATAAATGGAAATGCACATGTCTCTCTTTTAAAATAATATTAAAATATTATTTCCCAGGCTTAAGCCCCTAAGTTTAGCCCCTAGTCTCATCACTCATCCCTTTTCCCACCTTCCAGCCCTTAATCCCTTGCCCACTCTCTGGACGCTCAGTCCCCCATCACTCTTTCATCGTGGTCGATCTGCACCTGGCGGTTTTTATATTTTATTGAAGTGATGCATACATATAGATACAAAATCCAGGCCCATGGCCTTCTACCCTTAGGCTCTCTGGTCTAATCAAATACATAAGCCTACCGGCTTATACAAAACTTGGCTCACCAGCCTATAACACATATTTACAATCTCTTTCAGATCATGGTTTACATCGGGGCTCGGCCTTGGGGACACTACAAATGGTGGCACTGGGTTCTGCATCAATGATCTATCTTCCCCTTTTGGGTTCTGGCTTAGAGTCAAAATCTACATCTGATTAAGAGGCTTTCACTTCGACCACCAACGACTGCTTTGAGTGACAATCAATAGTGTTATGCCAAGGGCTCTTATGGAAGTCGCACCACTTCCTGGTATCTTTCTTTGTCTTTCCAGTGTCCTTCTTTGCTTGCAGCTTGGACTGGTTGTCCTGATACTGTCCATCTTTGCTCTATCCTTTTTTCTATGGGTTGGGGCTGCCCTTTCCTATCTTTTGTTGTGAGGGGTTCCCAGGCCCAAATTGCCGCGTCTTTTGTTTGAGCTTCTGCTCGATTTTGACAACATATCGGTAGGACGCGCCCAAGGATGAGATGTATAGAAATTCCATTTCGATCTAGATGTATCTATCTAGAGAACTGAGATACTTGAGCACCATATCTCACTCTGAATATTTGATACCCATCTTGGTGCGCAAGGTATGGAAGATATTTTTGAAATTTGGCACTGCTTGGTCTCTTTCTTGCCGCAGTGTGGTCCATTTGGTATATAAGTCATCATAACTTCTGACAGGGTAGTATTTTTCCTTAATAGCATCCCTGAAGGAATCCCAGGTGTATGTGACTGTAAATAATGAGAGTTCCTCTATTTCCTTTTTCTCACATAACGTTTCCCACCAATATTTGACACGGGGGACAACTTTGAGGAGCGCAAAAGTAATCTTTTCTCTATTCGAGAAGTTATGGATAGAAAAATACCCTTCTAGAAGATTCAACCACTTGCCTACAACATATTCATCTATCTGACCTTCAAATATAGGAATATCAAAGTTTATTTGTACCTTGAAGGGGGTGGCACCTCCACTCGAAGAAGATGCATTGCATGTTGGTAGCCGCCGAAGGATTTGCGCGAAACTATCCATCATCTCATTCCTTTGTTGCGTGAGGGATTCCTCAATCAACAGTTTGAAAGGATCTCCTGTCCTGTCATCTTTCTTTTCTCCTACCATGAGAGGTCTCTTGGGTGTGCGAGAGCTTTTGTCCTCAAGAGAAACAAGTTGAAGACCCAACTCTTTGTACTCTGACCTTGTTGGGGACATGCATTAAGATGACAAGGAGAAGACCTCTCTAATACCAATGATTCGTATTTTATGAGAAAAATGAAATGAATACAGATTATTAACATATTATTAACACAAAATAACAGAGATACATTAAAATTGGTTTTCTATTCAATAATGAAATAAGATGAAACTGTAAAATGCAACAGAAACAAGCTTGCTCGAATGGTGGTGGCTTATCTATGAGAAGAGATGTGATGGTTGTGCTCATTCACAAGAAGATGATTACAATGAGGCTCTGAAGGCCTTTTACAATAAACAGGAATGAAAAAAACCCTAGACATCCAAAAACCTAACCCTAGGAGATGAAGCGCCAAAAGTCATGTGGGCCCCGTTTGGGTAAGTTAGTACATTAACTTCCTGGGGTCGTAACTTTTGCATACGATCTCTGTTTTAGGTGTATGATAGCACGTTGGAAAGGTATCATCGAGGAGATTCATTTTTGGGCCTCAATCATGTCATAGGCTATCATTGAGAAGCTCGATCCTGAAAAACCTTCATTTAGGCCCTTACAATGGCCCCGAAAGTGAAAACTGCTAAAAATAGTAAATTGCCAAAATTTACAGAAAACTGTTTTGAGCCAGTTGGAAAAGGTGGGTGGCCACTGATATCCATCTGGATCATTGAGGTAAATCCAAACCCCACTTCTTGGGATTCTCTCCAACAATTCTTTGTAACAGGTTTCCCAAACTCCGATTTACCACCTCGGTTTTCCCTTCTTTTGGGGGGTAATAGGAACTGTTGAACTGTAATTTAGTCCTCATTTTATTCCATAATTCCTCCAAAAATGACCCAATAACTGAGTATCTCTATGAGAGGTAATAGTTTTTGGAACCCGATGCAATCTAACAACTTCTGAAAAAAACAATTCTACCACCCGCGATGCATCACTAGTTTTCTTGCAAGCAATGTAATGAGCCATTTTAGAGAACCAATCAACAACCACAAAAAAAGAATCATTACCTCACTGTGTGTTTGGGATCCCCAACACAAAATCCATGCTCAGATTTTTCCATGGATCTGTGGGAATTGGTAGTGGCATATACAATCCTGTTTTCTATGAGTGTCATTTAGACATTTGACAAATCTGACATCATGCCACATACCTAGTTATATATTTTTTCATCTTCAGCTAGTAATACTTTTCTTTGATTAAGGCTAGCATATTATCCTTTCCAAAATGTCATGCCAAACCACTATTGTCAAAAAAATTATCCATGGCATTCATCCAATCTATTAACTCCTTTGATTTAAGATTCTCTTCATATTCTGAAACGTCCATCTTGATCCTATCATTTCTCCCTTCTAGAGCCCTGGGAATCATTTCTTCAAAAGACACATGCTATAATTGTTCTTCTTCATGTTCTATATGTTGATCTACATTTCCATGGTCTGTATCCTCATCATAATCTTGTCTTTGTGTCATTCTCTAACTAGCCAGTATGCTTGTAATATATGGTACTTTTCTTTGGAGGATTTTCATATCTTTGTGCATCTGAGAAAGACCTACTCTTCCTCTTCCTCTCCTAGCCATCTTCCCGCTCTGATACCAAATGATGTAGCCAAAGCCTGAGATTAATTCACAAGATAAAATAAACCATGAAAACACAGGAATGGAAAAATAAATCTCTTTTATTCCTTCTCCATCCTAACAATTACAATCGAAGTTCAACCCATTATAACTACTATCTGGGATGTTCGAAAACAACTAATTTTAGAAAAACAACTATTTTTTAGAAAAACAACTAAATTTAGAAAATTATCGCATGACTCTAAAATTGACCACTAACTAAGATCTAACTAGCATGAAATTTTTTGTCAAGTCACTTTTCTAAGTAATCTCATAAACTAAGAGATAATTGATAATTGAAAAAATAAAAATTCCCGTAAAAACACGAAAACCCCAATTTGAGGCCTTATATGAAGGAATTTGGCCCTGAAAAAAGTGTTGAAATGATGTCCAATACGATACATTTGATTCTTATGACAGTGAGAGAGACACAACTCCTTGTAAAATTTCATCCCAAACAGATAATGGAGTCAAAAGATATGACAGATAATAGAGTCAAAAGATTTGACCCTTAGAAAACCCACAAAAATCCCTACATCATTCTCCTATGGTTGAAAAGAACGTAGCTCCTGCAAGTTATTGTCTTCAAACTGTTTCCATTTAATGGGATCTAGGTTCAGTAAGCCACCCTCTGTAATACACATACTCTCTTTTGGTGCTACGTCTTCCCACTGGACCAGATATCAGTTGTATTTTCCTTGCCGAGGATGAAGGGTTTTCTTATCTAAAATATATGCACTCTTTTCCTTTTTCTTGCTTGAAATGGACTGTTGCTAATCCACCTCTACCTCACTGTCATCATCTAGATTGTCCCCACTTAAGATATACAAATCAGAAACATTAAACATAGGGGAGATATCGAGGTTAGCTGGTAAATCAACCTTATAAGCAATGTCATTGATTTTCTTGAGAATCTTGCACAGACAAATTTTATTATACTTCAGTTTGTGGTAGGTTCCTCGAGGAAATCACAAATTCTATAAATAAACCATCATCAAATCACTTTCATTGAATACCTGATATTGTCGGTAAGCATCTTTGATAATTTTGTTTTGTTCATTACTGGACTGCAATTTGTTTCTCACATGTTGCTGCAACTGTTGAATGTGTTCTGCAAATGCTTCCCCATCATCACTGATCCTATCCTCAAGTGGTAGCTACACCAAATCTAGGACACCCATAGTGTTTCTAGTGTAAACAAACTGAAATGGAGGTTTACCTTTAGATCTATTCAATGAACTATTGTAGACAAATTACACTTGAGGTAAATCCAAATCCCATTGCTTGGGATTCTCTC
This sequence comes from Picea engelmannii, assembly GCA_009831015.1. NCBI lineage: Eukaryota > Viridiplantae > Streptophyta > Pinopsida > Pinales > Pinaceae > Picea > Picea engelmannii. The sequence continues at coordinate 319,981 of ML779402.1, forward strand.
CAACAATGCTCTGTAACAGGTTTCCCAAACTCCGATTTACTACCTCGATTTTCCCATCTGTTTGGGGGTGATAGGAACTGTTGAACTGTAATTTAGTCCACGTTTTCTTCCATAAACTCCTCCAAAAATGACCCAATAAAGGAGTATCTCTATCAGAGGTAATAGTTGTTGGAACCCCATGCAATCTAACAACTTCTGAAAAAAGCAATTTTGCGACGCACGATGCATCACTAGTTTTCTTGCCATCAATTAAATGAGCCATTTTAGAGAACCTATCAACAACAACACAAATAGAATCATTATCTTGCTCTCTGTTTGGGAGCCCCAAGGGAAAATCCATGCTTAGATTTGTCCATGGAGTTGTGGGACTACTAGTGGCATATAGAACCCTGTGTGTCCCAAGGTTCTTTTATCCTTGAAGATAACAAAGTATCCCAAGGTTCTTTTCCAGGAAGGGTATCCCTTCGATAGGAAGATTTATCTACTATTTGGATGTTCAGGACTTTACTTGAGCCTGTTGAAACTATTGGTGCCAAATTTGTTGTTTCAACTTGGGATACAATTATATTGGCTGAAATGCAAAAAAGAGCATTCACCTGTTCAGGGTCAATGATATATACAAATTTAGAGTCCCCTTATGGTGGTGAAAAGGAAAAGGTTGTGTTGGCTAGTTCTGATGAAGAATCGATTGGTCTTGCCTCGTGTCCCACTACTGTTGATGTTTCAATTTTTTGGTCTATAGTTTCCCCAGTTTTTGTCTCTTCAGAGACTTCTTTAGCTCTTTGGGTTGAGCTATCCCTGATTTTCTGGTATCATTCTTCAGAGTTTATGGGTGGAGTGTTCCTTCCTCCAAAAAGGTTAGAAGGAACCTTGATCAAAAGTTTTGGTTTAGTTTTGATATATCTTCCCTTTAGGTCCCTCGGTTTTTTCATGAAAACAATACAAAAAGAAAAACTACCATTAGGTTTGGGGGAACCTGCTATAACAGATGTGCAGGTTCTTACCTCTCATCTTAAAGTCCCCCCCCACCAAACTAGTGCTAATGTTCAAAAATAATCTACTTCCTAACTATTTTCTACCTTAAGACAACTCCTTGACAACAATGCCAAAAATGATGGGTATTCTATATGTACTAATTCCCTCAATTAAATTGTCAACCAGAGGTAAGTAAACTTAGAGTTGTGGCACAGTATGAGCCAAGGCAGAAATAAAATCTAATGGAAATATTGAGTAGATAAGGAGATGGTTTACCCTAGGGATCAAAATTCTTTTCAATTTACAATTCTACTTTAGAAAATGACTTTTAAAATCTATTCAAACAACATACTCTATGCTAAATATACAAAGCAACCTTTAACTAATGAGTTTTAAGCAATTCTAGAACTATGAACTATTTGATCTATCTCTAAATAAGCAAACAACAAGTAATCTATTTCTGAGCTATTTAATCTACCTCTCAATGAACTAGCAGGTAAGAAAATAATCAGTCAAAACTATCTTTACAAGTGAACTCTATTCTTAAAGTAAAAATTCACAATTATTTCTATCTTGCAGAGAATAAACACTAATCTACCTAACTGAAAGCAAGAGTGTTGTGATAGTATTCAAATGTGATGATTGTGTCTACGGTGGTGAATGACATCATGATGACATCGAACTATTAATGCCAATTCAAGTGGAATTAACTCAATGCTAACTTCTATAGAGAAATGCAAAGTATGGATAAGGAAATCTATAGAAAGTTTTGCCATCATAAAAGCAACATTAGATGTTCTTGGAATCCATATAATCTTTAAACATTGTGCAGCTAAGATTCAACATCAATCATTCACTCTATCACACTAATACTGGAAAATACTCTATTCAAAATCACTAATTCAAGAAAATCTACAAACTCATAATTAGCACTTAATCATAAATCCTAATTCAAATTCATAACTAAGATAACATTGAAAATCATAACTTAAAATTAACTAAGCTACCATTGAAGATCATAACCCAAAATCAATTTCTATCCTATCATGTTGATGCTAGAGAAAATATTAACAAGTTAAGAAAACCTATAGAGAGTATTTTAAAACCAGAACTTGATAAATGAATACTATCTAAATAACTACTCTGCAAAGTGATTTACAACTTTATGAAACAAAGAGAAAAATACATAATTAAACAGCTTCTACACAAGTGAACTACAGCCTGCAAACAAAGTGTTAAGAATCAAAATATAAACAATAAACATGGACGTCCACACACACTCTGTGACATACACACAATTCATAAAATGAGCTGCAAATTAGAGAAGATATATAGGGATGTGAATTAAACAAGCAATCTGAAATTAAAAAGATATACACAGTGAATGGAATTTAAACAAGCAACTTCGAAATTGAAGAGTTATGAAAGGAAATTATATAGATGAAAATATATACTGATATAAACAACTACCTAGACCACTGGTGCCCCCCCCAGAAGTTTGTGGCAATACTTCAACAGGAAAACACAGTCACTCAGTTAAAGCAACATTGGCATTGATCATTAAAAATAGAGTATACAACAAAATGGAGATAACTTCTGTGTATAAAATAAAATTATTGTCTTCTTCCTATCATAAGAAGTATTATTTATAGATTATTATAGAGCTTGAGAGGTCGACCACTGGAAGGGTTGACACTCTCTAAAAACAATAATTCATTAAATTCGTTTTAACAAAAATCATCTTTCTTAACAACCTTGTGCGCTCCACTTAGCGGTCACTGCAAGTACCCAAGTATAGATGCGTCGAGCTCCATAGCTGGAGGGAATGAGTGGGCACAAAACCCATGTTCTTGATTCTTCCATCAAATCCCATCGATGTGTTAACCGCCAGCTCCTCTACGCTCCGAGTGCCAGATGGAGTGTCAGATGGAGTTCTGGATGGAGGTCTGGATGAAGGACTAGACGAGGGACTGAATGGAAGGTTGTATCGCAATTTAGACATGTTGGAATAAAAAAATAAATGTTAGATCATTATAATCAATAAAATGAAGATGAATTAATCATAAAATCATTGCAAAATGATGATTATACATACCTCGTGTGATTCCATGTCGAATTGATGCATAAAGCTTTGATAATACCTTTAAAAATGGATAAATAAGAGCATAGAATGCATACTTTTTGTATGAAAAAAGGATTTGGTCATTGGAAAAATAGTCACAACACCAAACCAACACTTTCCTTTGGAGGTTTTTCGTATCTTTGTGCAACTGACCAAGACCTGTTCTTCCTCTTCCTCTGTTATCCATCATCCCTCTCTGATACCAAATGATGTAGCCAAAGCCTGAGATTCATTCACAAGATCAAATAAACCATCAAAACACAGGAGAATGGAAAAATAATTCTCTCTTATTCCTTCTCCATCCTAACAATTACATTCGAAGTTCAACCCCTTATAACTACTATCTGGGATTTTCGAAAACAACTAATTTTATTAAAACAACATTTTTTTTAGAAAAACAACTAAATTTGGAAAATTCTCGCATGACTGTAAAACTGAACAATAACTAGGAGCTAACTATCATGACATTATTTTTCAACTCGCGTTCATATACTAAGAGATAATTAATAATTGAAAAATTAAAAATTCTCGTAAAAACACTAAAACCCCAATTTGAGCCTTATATGAAGGAATTTGGCCCTGAAAAAGTGTTGAAATGATGTCCCATCGAACAGATCCTATCGGAATAGTATTGAAATCTTTGAGAAACAACTCCCCTAAAATTTCATCCCAAACAGATAACTGAGTCAAAAGTTATGACCCTTGGAAAATCCATGAAAAATCCCTACATCATTATCCTCTTGTTAAAAATAACGCAACTCCTGAAAGTTAATGTCTTCAAATTGTTTCCATTTAATGGGATATAAGTTCAATAAGTCACCCTATGTAATCCACGTACTCTTTTTTGGTGTTACGCCTTCCCGCTGGACCAAATATCGGTTGTATTGGCCTTATCGAGTATGAAGGGTATTCTTATCTAAAATATGTTCAATCTTTTCCTTTTTCTTGCTTGGAATGGCATGTTTTCAATACACCTCTACCTCACTGTCATCACCCAGATCGTCCCCATGGAATACATACAAATCATAAATGTTAAACAGAGGGGAGATATCAAGGTCAGTTGGTAAATCGACCTTATAAGAATTGTCATTGATTTTCTTGAGAATCTTGCATGGACCAATTTTCTTATACTTCAGTTTGTGGTAAGTTCCTTGAGGAAACTGCTCCTTCCGTAAATAAGCCATCACCAAATCATTTTCATTGAGTACCTAGTATCGTCGGTGAGTATCTTTGATAAAAAAAATTGTTCATTACTGGCCTGTAATTTTTGTGTAACCTGTTGTTGCAATTGTTGAATGTGTTCTGCAAATGCTTCCCCGTCATTGATCCTATCCCCAAGTGGTAGTTGCACCAAATCTACCGTAAACACCCTAAAATTTAGATTTACTTGTATATCTATTCACTGAATTATTGTAGGAAACTTTTGCTTGAGGTAAAGCCAAATCCCACTCCTTGGGATTCTCTCCAACAATGCTCTGTAACAAGTTTCCCAAACTCCTATTTACCACCTCGGTTGGCCCATCTGTTTGGGGGTGATAGGAATTGTTGAACTATAATTTAGTCCCCATTTTCTTCCATAAAGTCCTCCAAAAATGACCGAAGAATTGAGTATATCAATCAGAGGTAATATTTTTTCGAACCCCATGCAATCTAACAACTTCTAAAAAACAAATTATACCACCCGCGATGCATCACTAGTTTTCTGGCAAGCAATGAAATGAGCCATTTAGAGAACCTATCAACAACCACAAAAATAGAATCATTACCTTGTTGTGTGTTTGGGAGCCCCAACAAAAAATCCATGCTCATATCTGTCCATGGACCTGTGGGCACTGGTAGTGGCATATACAACCATGTGTTCTATGAGTGCCCTTTAGACATTTGAGTAATCCGACATCATGCTACATACCTGGTTATATCGTTTTTCATCTTCAACCAATAATATTTATTTTTAATTAAGGCTAGCATATTATCCTTTCGAAAATGTCCTGCCAAACAACTACTGTCAAAAAATTTATCCATGGAATTCAACCAATCTATTAACTCCTCTGGTTTAATATTCCTTGCATATTCTAAAACTTCCATCTTGATCCTATCATTTCTCCCTTCTATATTGTTGAGCATCATTTCTTCAAAAGACACACGCTCTAATTGTTCTTCTTTGTGTTCTTCATGTTCTATATGTTGATCTACATTTCCTTGGACTGTCTCCTCATCAGACACTAATCTTTATATTATTCTCTGACTAGCCAGTATGCTTGTAATATCTACTACTCTCCTTTGGAGGTTTTGCATATCTCTGCGCATCTGAGCAAGACCTTCTCTTCCTCTTCCTCTCCTATCTGTGTTCCCTCTTTGATACCAAATGATGTAGCCAAAGCCTGAGATTCATTCACAAGATCAAATAAACAATGAAAACACAAGAGAATGGAAAAATAACTATATTTTATTCCTTATCCATCATAACAATTTCAATCGAAGTTCAACCCCTTATAACTACTATCTGCGATTTTTGAAAACAACTAATTTTATAAAAACAACTATTTTTTAGAAAAAGAACTAAATTTAGAAAATTCTCGCATGACTCTAAAACTAACCACTAACTAAGAGATAGCTAGCGTGACATTATTTTTCAACTCACTTTTATGATTAAGCTAATAAACTAAGTGATAACTGATAATTGAAAAATTAAAAATTCCCGTAAAAACACTAAAACCCCAAATTGCGGCCTTATATGAAGGAATTTGGCCTTGAAAAAGTGTCAAAATGATGTCCAATCAAAAAAAAATGATCAATACAGAAGTGAACTCTTTGATATGCAACTCCCCATAAAATTTTAGCTCAAATGGATAACCGAGTCAAAAGTTATGACCCTCGGAAAATCCTCGAAAAATCCCTACATCATTCTTCTCTGGTTGAAAAGAACACAACTTCTGCAAGTTACTGCCTTCAAACTGTTTCCATTTAATAGGATCTAGGTTTAGTAAGACACCCTCTATAATCCACATACTATATGTTTGTGCTACGCCTTCCCACTGGACCAGATATCGGTTGTATTGGCCTTGCTGAGTATGAAGGGTCTTCTTATCTAAAATATGTGCAATATTTTCCTTTTTCTTGCTTGGAATGACCTATTTCCAATCCACCTTTGCCTCACTGTCATCACCCATATTGTCCCCATGGAATATATAAAAATTAGAAACATTAAACACATGGGAGATATCTAGGTCAACTAGTAAATCGACCTAATAAACATTGTCATTGATTTTCTTGAGAGTCTTGCATGGACCAATTTTCTTATACTTCAGTTTTTGGTAGGTTCCTCGAGGAAACCGCTCCTTCTCTAAATAAACCATCACCAAATCAATTTCATTGAATACTTGGTATCTTCAGTGAGCATATTTGATACTTTTGTTCTGTTCATTACTGGAGTGCAATTTGTGTATCACCTGTTGCTGCAATTGTTGAGTGTGTTTTGCAAATGCCTCCCCATAATCACTGATCCTATCCCCAAGTGGTAGTTGAACCAAATATAGGACATCTATAGGGTTTCTACCATAAACGACCTGAAATGGAGATTTACCTGTAGATATATTAACTGCACTATTGTAGGAAAATTATGCTTGAGGTAAATCCAAATCCCACTGCTTGGGCTTCTCTCCAACAATGCTCCGAAACAAGTTTCCCAAACTCTGATTTACCACGTCGGTTTGCCCATCTATTTGGGGGTGATAGGCACTTCTAAAATGTAATTTAGTCCCCATTTTCAATTGTAATGACCCATTTATAGAACCTATCAAAAACCACAAAAATAGAATCATTGCCTCGATGTGTGTTTGGGAGGCCCAACACAAAATCCATTCTCATATCTGTCCATGGATATTTGGGCACTGGTAGTGGCATATACAACCCTGTATTTTGTGAGTGTCCTTTATACATTTTACAAATCCGACATCATGCCACATACCTGGTTATATCTTTCTTCATCTTCGGCCATTAGAACTTATCTTCGATTAAGGCTAGCGTCTTATCCTTTTCAAACTTTCTTACCAAACCACTACTGTCAAAAAATTTATCCATGACATTCAACCAATCTATTAACTCCTACGGTTTAAGATTCCCTGCATATTTTGAAACTTCCATCTTGATTTTATCATTTCTCTCTTCTAGAGCCCTGAGCATCATTTCTTCAAAATACACGTGCTCTAATTGTTCTTCTTCGTGTTATTCATGTTCTTCTTCATGTTCTATATGTTGATATACATTTTCTTGGTATGTATCCTCATTAGGAACTTTTCTTTGTATTATTCTCTGACTAGCCAGTATGCTTGTAAGATCTGCTACTTGCCTTTGGAGGTTTTGCATATCTATACACATCTAAGAAAGACCTGTTGTTGCTCTTCCTCTCCTAGCCATGTTCTCGTTGTGATACCAAATGATGTAGCCAAAGTTTGAGATTAATTCACAAGATAAAATAAACCATGAAAACAAAGGAGAATGGAAAAATAACTCTCTTTTATTCCTTCTCCATACTAGAAATTACAATTGAACTTCAACCCCTTATAACTACTATCTAGGATTTTCGAAAACAACTAATTTTAGAAAACAACTATTTTTTAGAAAAACAACTAAATTTAGAAAATTATCACATGAATATAAAACTAACCACTAACTAAGAGCTAACTAGCATGACATTATTTTTCAACTCGCTTTTTTTATTAAGCTCATAAACCAAGAGATAACTGGTAACTGAAAAATTAAAAATTCTCGTTAAAAAACTAAAACCCCAATTTGAGGCCTTATATGAAGGAATTTGGCCAAGAAAAAGTGTCAAAACGATGTCCAATCAGATAGATCGGATTGACATAGAAGTGAAATCCTTGCGACAAAACTCCCCGTAAAATTTTAGCCCAAACAGATAACCGAGTCAAAAGTTATAACCCTCGAAAAATCCCCGAAAAATCTCTACATCATTCTCCTCTGGTTGAAAAGAACGCAGCTCTTACAAGTTACTATCTTCAAACTATTGCAATTTAATGGGATCTAGGTTTAGTAAGTCACTCTCTGTAATCCACGTACTCTCTATTGGTGGTTCAACTTCCCACTGGACTAGATATCGGTTGTATTGGCCTTTCCGAGTATGAAGGGTCTTCTTATCTAAAATATGTGTAATATTTTCCTTTTTCTTGCTTAGAATGACCTATTGCCAATGCACCTCTGTCTCACTATTACCATCAACCCGATCATCCCGATGAAATATATAAAAATCAGAAATGTTAAACACAGGGAAGATATCGAGGTGAGATGGTAAATCGACCTTATAAGTATTGTCATTGATTTTCTTGAGAATCTTGCACAAACCAATTTTCTTATACTTCAGTTTGTGGTATGTTCCTCGAGGACACTGCTCCTTCTGTAAATAAACCATCACCAAATCAATTTCATTGAATACCAGGTATTGTCAGTGAGCATCTTTGATAATTTTGTTATGTTCATTACTGGCTTGCAATTTTTTTCTTACATGTTGCTGCAGCTGTTGAATGTGTTCTACAAATGCTTCCCCACCATCACTGATCCTATCCCCAAGTGGTAGCTGCACCAAATATAGGAAACCCATAGGTTTTTTACCGTAAACAACCTGAAATGGATATTTATGTGTAGATCTATTCATTGAACTATTGTATCAAAATTTTGCTTGAGGTAAAGCCAAATCCCATTGCTTGGGATTCTCTCCAACAATGCTCCGTAACAGGTTTCCCAGACTCTAATTTACCACCTCAGTTTTCCCATGTGTTTTGGGGTGATAGGAACTGCTGAATCATAATTTAGTCCCCATTTTATTCAATAAAGTCCTCCAAAAATGAGCCAAGAAATGAGTATCTCTATAATAGGCAATATTTTTTGGAACCCCGTGCAATCTAACAACTTCTGAAAAAAACAATTATGCCACCTGCGATGCATCACTATTTTTCTTGCCAGCAATGGAATGAGCCATTTTAGAAAACCTATCAACAAAAACACAAATATAATCATTACCTCGCTCTTTGTTTGGGAGCCCCAAGGAAAAATCCATGTTCGGATCTGTCCATGGACCCGTGGGACTGCTAGTGGCATATACAACCCTATGTTTTGTGAGTGTCCTTTAGACATTTGACAAATCCGACATCGTTCCACATACCTAGTTATATCGTTTTTCATCTTTGGCCATTAATACTTATATTTGATTAAGACTAACATCTTATCCTTTCCAAAATGTCTTTCCAAACCATTATTGTCAAAAACTTTATCCATGGTGTTCAACCAATCTATTAACTCCTCTGGTTTAAGATTCTCTACATATTCTGAAACTTCCATCTTGATCCTATCATTTCTCCTTTCTAGAGCCCCGAGCATCATGTCTTCAAAAGAAACACACTCTAATTGTTCTTCTATGTGTTCTTCATGTTCTATATGTTGATCTACATTTCCTGTGTTTGTCTCCTCATCATACACTTCTCTTTGTATTATTCTCTCACTAACCAATATGCTTGTAAGATATTCTACTTCCTGATGGGTATTTTATATGTACTAATTCCCTCAATTAAATTGTCAACGTGGGGTAAGTAAAATTAGAGTTGTGGCAAGTATGAGCCAAGGAAGAAAGAAAAGAAAATGGAAAGATTGACTAGCTACGGAGATGGTTTACCCTAGGGATCATAATTCTTTTCAATTTACAATTCTACTTTAGAAAATGACTTTTAAAATCTATTCCAACAACATACACTATGCTAAATATACAAAGCAACCTTTAACTAATGAGTTTTAAGCAATTCTAGAACTATGAACTATTTGATCTATCTCTAAATAAGAAAATAACAAGTAATCTATTTCTGAGCTATTTAATCTATTCATTTAATCTACCTCTGAATGAACAAGAAAGTAAGCAAGTAAGCAAATAATATGTCAAAACTATATTTACAAGTGAACTCTATTCTTAAAGTAAAAACTCACAATTATTTCTATCTTGCAGAGAATAAACATTAATCTACCTAACTGAAAGAAAGAGTGTTGTGACAGTATTCAAATGTGATGATTGCGTCTACGGTGGAAAATGACATCATGATGGAATCAAACTACTAATGACAATTCAAGTGGAATTAAATCAATTCTAACTTCTACAGAGAAATGCAAAGTATGGATAAGGCATTATATAGAAAGTTTTTCCATCATAAAAGAAACATTGGATGTTCTTGGAATCCAAATAATCTTTAAACATTGTGCATAAGAGATTCAACATCAATCATTCACTCTATCACACTAATACTGGAAAATACTTTGTTCAAAATAATTAATTCAAGAAAATCTACAAACTCATAATTAGCACTTAATGAGAAATCCTAATTCAAATTCATAACTAAGATAACATTGAAAATCATAAATTAAAATTAACTAAGCTACCATTGAATATCACAACCCAAAATCAACTTCTATTCTATCATGTTGATTCTAGAGACAATATTAACAAGTTGAGAAAACATACAGAGAGTATTTGAAAACCAAAACTTGTTAAATGAATACTATCTAAATAACTACTCTGCAGAGTGATTTACAACTTTATGAAACATAGAGAAAAAGACGTAATTAAACATCTTCTACACAAGTGAAATACAACCTGAAAACAAACTGTTAAGAATCAAAATATAAACAATAAACATGGATGTTCACACATGCTATGTGACATACACACAATTCAAAAAATGAGCTCCAAATTAGAGAAGATATACATGGATGTGAATTAAATAAGCAATATGAAATTAAAAAGATATACACATTGAATGGAATTTAAACAAGAAAATTATAAATTGAAGAGGTATGAAAGGAAATTATACATATGCAAATATATATTGATATAAACAACTACCCAGACCACTGGTGCCCCCCCTAGAAGGTCATGGAAATACTTTAATAGGAAAACGTAGTCATTGAGTTAACTCAACATTGGCATTGATTCGTGTCTTCTTCCTGTCATAAGAAGTAGTATTTATAGATTATTACACAGATTGAGAGGTCTACCATTGGAAGGGTCAATACTCTCTAAAAATGGTAATTCATTAAATTCGTTTTAACAGAAAGAATCTTTCTTAAAAGCCTCGTGCACTCCACTTAGCGATTGCTGCAACTACCCAAGTCTAGATGTGTCGAGCTCCATAGCTGGAGGGCATGAGTGGGAAAAAAACACATGTTCTTGATTCATCCATCAAAGACCACTGATTTTTTAACCGCCAACTCCTCTACCCTCCGAGTGCTGGATGGAGTGTCAGATGGAGTGTCAGATGGAGTGTCGGATGGAGGTCTAGACGAAGGACTGGATGGAAGGTCGGATCACAATTTTGACCTATTGAAAGAAAACAAGAAATGTTAGATCATTATAATCAATCAAATGAAGATGAATTAATCATAAAACCATTGCAAAATGATGATTATACATACCTCATGTGATTCCATGTCGAATTGATGCATAAATATTTGATAATACCTTTAAAAATGTCTAAATAAGAGCATAGAATGTATAATTTTCGTATGAAAAAAGGATTTGGTCATTGGAAAAATAGTCAAAACACCAAACCAACATTTCTCCCATGCCTAAGGATTTTCAGGTCCCTTTGCAAACAAAACTAAATCACCCGACATAACTATACTCATGAAGGAGGGGATGGTTTGGATTTAGAAGCTTCTCCCTCATGCCCTAGGGACTTTGTCTTAGGAATTTTGTGATGTTTCAATTGCATTCAAAGACTGTGATTGGTGGTGGTCATCTGATGAACCAATCATTGAAGAGAGTTTACTTTTTCTTGCAGGACAACATTGTCATGATGTAAATTCCTATCCACAGTTTGTCGTTCTGCCAATTGTTGAAGCAACTGAGCATTTTCTTGTTGCAATTTCTTAATAGTTAGGGTTGATCAGATGGATCAAGAGAGGAAGGCTTGGGCTCCTTGATAGATGTAGAAGGTATATATACTTTAGAAGATGGCGTAGTCATCTGGGAGGAAGGAGTAGCATTGTTTTTATGAGGGAGACTTGGTGTAATAGGTTCAGATTTGATCTCTTTATCAGTATTAGACTCCTCTGCAGAAACTTATTTGAGTCTGTTACAGGGGATCTCATGATCGAAAGACAAATTGAATAGGATCTGAAGTACTTGGAGTTTTTATATTGGGTTTTCCACTCATACTTCGGGTGCTTCTTCGAAAGGATTTCCCCTAGAATCGATTAACTCCTCTCCTATTTGTAGGAACCGAAGGAAAATATTAATGGAATGCATATTGTAGCTTCTTAGGTTTAGAATCGGTAGGTGTTGAAGGAAATGGGGAATTATCAACAAACTTTTTAATTTTCTTATCGGATGAGGTTGCAGGGGAATCGATAATTTTCTTCGCCTTTTTATCAGACAGGGAGATAGTTTGAACTGGAGGGTTTGGAGTTTTCAGAGAGTGAGGCTTAGGTGGGGTGACAACCCCTAAATTGATTGATATATTGCTGGTCTTAACTGTGATATGGGGATTCGAGAATTGATAGAGGAAATTGTCCCATGTCTTACTCTGTTTTGTCAATTCTAATATAACAAGAAATTTAATGAGGCCATGGTGAAATAAAATGTTGTGAGGGTTGGCCAAATTTTTACGGACCTGGGAAGACATTTTCTCAAGGAATTTTAGGAAGTAGAAAGGAAAATTCATGGGTTTGTTGAATTGAAAATGTGCTAACAGACGAAAATGACAAGCTTTAAAAAAAAATTACCTACCTTCACAAGTGATGAGCCTGGTAATTACGATCAGGGGGTTGATCAATTCGTCTTTGATCCATTCTTTTGAATAATCTTTGGCTCCAGATAAATTTTGGAATTCAGGCTTGAACACTCTGTTATAGCCTGGACGTGGCAATTGATGGTGTTTGAACCACCGATCTCCAACCCATGGAAATTGTGTGGCCAATGCAATGGATTCCTCAGAGACAAGAAGACCAGAGACCCTACGTGAGCCAGCTTCCCATCAAAACCAAGAGCGAATTGGAGAGATATGCCATCATCTAAAAGTTAGTTCCCAATGGGATATTGATGGAGTTGATTTACCTTTGCTTAACCATGTATACTTCTTTTTAGCTTTGCCTACAAGTAATGTTGTACACCAGGACAAATTTTAAGATTTAGGAATTCTATTTATTGTTTGTGAGATTATCACCCTCGCTAGGTAAAATGCCTCGCTGCCAACAATCATGTTCAGTACTCCGATGGGTTTACCTAGTCATACCATAGGACGGTACCCACTTCCAGCAGAACTGTTCAATATCCCTATGGGTTAGCCTCTTACTCCCTTTTATAGCAGATATTGGTCCACCATCTTTTAAGATTTGTGTATAAATTTTGCTTTTTGCAAGAATATGGGGAGGCAACTCTGATTTTTTTTTTATTTTGTACTGGGATGGTATTTATGTTAGAGGATGACTCTTCTTTGTGTATTCCTTATAAATTGTCCTGATGTAAGAGATACTTAAGTGGACGTAGCCTATCTAAAGATATGGTATAATCAAGCATTTTTAGCGTGTAGTGGATGGTACCATTGGAAAAAAATAGAAAGGTATCTTCATGCCCTACTCACTTTCTTCTTTTTTTAAGGTTATATTGATGTTTCCATGGCTAACCGCTAATCGGACCTTCTTGCTACTCTTTCATAAAGATACTTTACTCACCCACTCAAAGTTCTTGGGGAAATTGTACGAGTAACCTCTAGGCTTGATAAGACAAGGTGTCATTTTCTTCTATCTTCTAGTGGTGGAGGTTATGAGAAAATGCCATTAATGATGCCTTGAGAGAAAGGAAGATATAAATCTTGTAAAAATGGCTAATTTACAACAAGATATTTCTAAGCATAATAAAAAGTCATTATCCAATTGATGCTTAAGCATACAATAGAGTTCAAATATAGCAACATCTTCTTCCGAATTAAAATACTTCCCTTTTTGTCTCCTTGAAGTTGTCCACTTGTGGTGAAATAAATACTTGCAGAGATCTCTAAAATTGTTTATCAACAAAAACACACTTTAAATTATTTACATTTGTACAATCAAAATTAAGAAAAAGTTTCAAGAACAGGGAGAGGGAGAAGAAACTTCCCCATCCACCAAGGCCAGTGCCTTGTCGACTGACATGACCTGTGTTAGCACTCTGTAAATTTTGTCTGGCTGATAGAAAAATGAAAAAGTTAACTGTTTCAAACAACTTTAGAGCTGGGCACTAGCCTGCTCATCTAAGAGAGGGCTCTCTCAAGTCACTTGATGTTCTTTGGAAATCAATGGCTAGATTTAGTTTTTTGGGGGGTTTTTATAAAGTCGCTGGAAAGGAAGGGGAGGGACACTTAGGGATATGGAGTCAAAATTCTGAAAGTGAACAAAAACAATGACTGGCCGATAGAAATATCTAGAGGATAAAGGCTAAATAAGGCAATGAATATGAGTTATAAATTCGTATTTAAGCAGAGTGTAGGAAGAAAGAGAAAACAAGTAATTGCATCAGAGAATAACTGAAATGAAATCTGAATTAGCTAGGAAGAAAATCACACAGTTTAAATTGCTTAAGCCGAGAGCATCATAAGATGAATTCTAAGCTTTTAACTATCCAATTTAAACAGAATACATCGCAAATGGAATAAAAGAACAAAGGAAATACATACAATGAGAGAAGACAAAACTCATATCACCACCATTAGAATCTTTTCATAGAGACTTCAAAATCTTCTGCATATGTATTCAATTCAGCTCCTGAAATTTACAATTGAGTTTAGAAAACAACTAAGAGGTGCCCTTGCACTTCTACTAACATTAACACATTCATAACTTCTAGCATTTATAAAATTAAAGTTCCTTTCAATTAGAAACCAATTACAATAGCTGAATTGAAACGTTTTAGCTTCTAAAACCGACAACAATAATTTCAACTGACAGTCTCGGTATGTGAACTGTTTTTCATTGATTAATAAAAAACGCCTTGTAAAATAATGGTTGATTTCTCTGACTACTCGACTTCCGTCTTCACCATCTGTCTCTCTTTGGTAATTTATCAAACTCGCAAATTTGGTGACACTTGGAGGCTATTTGTTGGTTCCTGGAAAACTTCATTTTGTCTTGCCTAGCCGCACTATCTCTTTCCACTACAAGTCAGAAAGGATCTCATAGTCCATCATTTGTTTGATCATAATCTCTAGGTCAATGAAAGAAGCATAAGTCATGGTTGGCAGTCTGATCTTCACTATCTTGAACTAATTCAGGATCTCAAAATTTGTGGTCAAATAATCCACCAAGTTTGTCCCTTTCAAGTTTTCCTCTAAGCTTTCAAACTTGGAGTGATCCATTCTGCACTGGGCGAGGTGAGAGTTGTAATCCTCCTAATACTAAAATTTTCCTTTGCCATCCCAAAATGGTGTGAGGCCTTTGATGAACAATTGTTCAAACAAATCTTTGAATTCATGTATGCTCTGCTCCATCTGCATGGCCTTGGTTTGGACTGATTTAAGCAAGTTGTGCTTGGCAATCACTCTCCTAACCCAAATGATCAATGTGGTCCTGTATTTGACCCCAATGGTCTAAATTTCAATAGTGGGAATGAAATTTAACATATTTATAACATTTTGGGCCCACTCTGAGGGTTTCTTTCCCAGTGTTTCACTCACAACAATGAATCTTCTTTTGGATGTGATGGCCATGCTATCTTTGTCATCGATGAAATTTAGGTATACCCTGAACTTGGCAAATTCAATCGCAATAGACTCCCATATGACGTGTTTGATCCCCTGCAATAGTCCTTTTCCTTTCATCCTTGTCTTCAACTTGTATACTCTTTCCTGTAAATCTTGATTCTCTTTCTGGAGCTAGGCCATCTTATCATCCTTTATTGTTATTTCTTGTTGCAACTTTTCTATGTCTCCCTTAAGTCTCTTGATTTCTTCTGCCTTCAAGCTAACTTGGGACATAGCCTGAACCAATCCATCAATGATTTTCTCAGTTTATTCATTAGAAGGTGCAACAACAACCATGTCTGATGCTCCTATCTGTCTGTGTGACCAATTCACCCTTTCCTTCTCCAGCTACAACACTTTGGCCTTGTAATTCAATGCTTCTTGTCTAAATGTCTCTTTTTCTTGTTATAGATAAACTAGCTCTGTTGTTTGTGGATGCTCTGTGGAAGACATATTTAGCCTTTTCTTCATGCTTTGAATCATCTTTTCTTTCTCTTATAAGGAAGATTTTACCCCCTGAGGGGCTTCAGATTCTAATATCTTGACTTGATTCTGCCAAGCTCTGCTGGAAGCTTTATCTTGTCTCAATTGTCCCTCCAGCTTAAATGCATGAGTTTTCAACCTTGAAACCCTTAAGATTAGACCCAGGTAGTACAAATACAACATTTCATTGGTGTTTCTGTGGAATTTCACCTTTTCTGGGGCACTAATGTTTTCATAATGCAATTTGACCTCAAACACTTTATCCTCATATGCAACTGCTATGTTGAGTGTCTTCTTCTCTATATCTTTGACTGAGAAGAGAGAATACCTATGTTGAGAAATATTTTCCACCTTAGGTATCAAATCCCTTATTTCATTCATGGTTAAGCTTCCTTTCATAGTATATTGACTTGCTAAATATTCTTTACATTGGTAGACGGCTCCAGGTGTTTTATCAAAAATGCGCTTTTTGCTGTTGAAATCTCTTGAGATGCTTTCACCTTGGGGCATGCTTCTTTTACCAGCTTCTTCCTTGGTGGTTCCACTCTCCACCATATCCATACTTACTTTCTCCTTAGGCTCTTCTTCCTCCAGATCTACTATCTGTGGAGATTGTTTGATCTTTATCTTCTTGGGAGCAGTCTACTAACTACTAGTGCCTAGGGCCTATGAACTGCTTCTCTTGGTGTCGACAATTACTTTGGGAACTTGGAATGTCATATTCTCAGGGGTTAGATTTTTCTGAGTCTACTATAGGGTTGGCCCTACTTGTTGTGTTTGAGCAAGCTGCAAGATGGCTTCCATATCAGCACAGGTTTCCAAATTTGCCAATTTGTCAAAACCTTCAACATACTCATGTTCTTAAGGGCCCTGTTTGCTCATCAATCTTCTTTTAGATATGACATGATGTGGATCATATCTTCTCCCTTGTAGCTGTGAAAATCCAAACTCATTGAGTTTGGCCTGGATCTAAGATAAGCAAGATCTAGTCTTCACAACAAATGGTCCTATGATGAAAGGAAATTTCAGGTTGGACACCTTGTGCATTTTCAGGAAATGTTCTGTCTCTGAGATGATTCTTTGCCTGATGAACTCCAGGGAAAAGAATCTAGGTGTCAGAAAGATAGGGAGAAGATAAGGTGCCTCTTGACAACCATATACCCAAATTACTATAGAATGCATGAACAACACCCAATCTCCTACTTTGTTTTCTGAATTTGGCTGTAAGTAACTTTTCATGTCCTCCAGGACTCTTGGCAGGCTGGTGTTGAAGATCAAGCTGTAAACTTTGGAAATGATATTATTTATGAAAATGAGCATTGTGATTCTTTTGCATTCAGTGGAGATGAATGCTGCTTCAGGGAACTCTTTCTTGTTTGTCTCCAGGAACATTTTCAACAAGTATGTGTAATACTTGAAGTTCCTTAGTGATTGGAAGTTCAGTAACTGTTTGTGTACATTATCATCTATGAATTTATCAAAACTGATATAGACTGACTGAATGGATTATGACTGAAATAAGGTTAACATAACACCTAACATGACCTCAACTACATATTTTTCATTATCTAGACCAAAAATATGACTGAGTATGGAATAGGCCCATTGGATTTCGATAATCATGGGATTTACATTCATTGGCAAGGATAGACTCTCAGAATACTACTTGGGTTTGAAAATTGTCTGCAAAAATAGGTTTTTGAACTCAGGGGGACATTCCCTGTAAACTGTAACTATCTTTTCTTCCTCGAAGGGTTCATACAATGTGGATGAGGAATCTGGTATGTCGAGGGTGTATAGAATGGATGGGATATCTATTCTACATAGGATCTCCAACCCTAACTTATTTAAAACGACCCTCTCTTCCTGTGAGTATTGTTCAACGCACCAGCCTATGAATTCTGGGAAAGGGAATGTGACTTCGAAGGCGTAAGGGACTATTGAGTCTTGGACCACTTCAAGGAAGGGAATTTGTCTCCCTACATGATCTGACAAATTGGCTTTGGACACAGAGATAACTGAGACGGTTATTTCGGTGTCAAACACATCAGAGTCTCTGTCACTTGGCGGGGGATCTTTCTCTGTTACAGAAAAAATGACACGATTCATGACGATGATGAAAAATACCTGCGAATGAACGGAAGACGCGTGAATTTGGTGCACCATTGAGCTTAGGTTCTACTGGAGCAGTCGCACCACTTTTAATGTTCAAATGATTTGAAAAGTATAAAATAATGACAAGGGTCGCCCCCTCCCCCCTTATATACACTTCTCGATATTGGGGAGGAGGCAAAGAAGTTTTGGGTAGATTTCTTTTCACCCCGATATGCATCCGGTGCTGCCACGTGGTCCCGAGCTAAAACCACAGTATTTTCATCGGACCTCTTTCAAATAATTAATCTTCACGCTAGTTCTTCGCCCGATATGGCCTCTGACCGTTGATCTGTGGTGCCTGAGATCTGTTGCCCATCGAGTCTCGTCAACTCCGCACCTCTCCTAGATTCAGCCTTATTCCACTAGATGTGGCCATGTACTTCAGTTTATCGAGTCTCTACACTAGTGTATCCCCTTGCTAATTCCTGAGACTTGGATTCCATAAAAAAATTGTTATGGTGATAACATGGGCTCCAACTGGGTATGCTATCCTCCCTGTGAGGTAGCAAAGAACAGTAGACCAAGTGCCTACCCATTGGTCTGTGATTTATTCCTTCAATCTGAATCTACCAACCTTTATCCAAAAACTCAAAATTGACTTGGCATAGCTTAGGGCCTTCACCTTGGGCTTCAGGTATGCTTCTTTTATTTAAATTTCTTCATGCAAAAAGAAAAAATGAAAATGATTATGTACAATGAATGGAAGGGGCAATGATTGTTGAATTGATATAATGTTTGAGGAACCTGCCATTCACAGGCCCTCCTTCAACGATGTCTCCATTACTCTCCTGTAGCAGGTAGGCATTATTTCCATGGTATGTTGCAATCTTGAACGGTCCCAGCCGTAGATGGTCAAACTTCCCATGCTTTCCCTTATCTTCATTTCTGGCATCCCATCTTAATACCAATTCTCCCGGTTTCAAGTCATCCTCCTTGGTATGCCTATCAAAAGACTTCTTGATCTTGTCTTGGTGCAAATGAGCATTGTTGAAAGCCTTTTCCCTAGTTTTTTGGACATTGATTAGTTCATCCTTTCTTCTTCGAGTGGCATCTGTTTCTGCATCTTGTTCCTTTAACAACTACATCACTGGCAATCCCAATGCAGTAGGAAAAATAACCTATGTGCCATAAAAAATATGAAAAGGTGAGGTGGTGATATATCTCTTTGGGGTGATTTTGTCGTCCCATAGTGCATGGATGATATTTTTGTGCCAAGCCTTTTTATTATCTTGCAACAGTTTCTTGATAATTATGACTAAAATTTTATTTGAAGACTCAGCCAACCCATTTCCTTGAGGGTAATAAGATGTAGAATGGCCAAGGGTGATATTGTAATCACTACAAAATTTCTCTATTTTATTGGACCTGAAAATTGCTTCATTATCTGTTATGATCTTGATTGGACATCCGAACCTGGACAAAATATTGTTTTCTAAAAATTGGATGATAACAACATTTGTTGCCTGCCTAGTGGGAACTGCCTCAATCCACTTAGTGAAGTAATATTTTTCTGATAGAATCCACTTGTGCTGAGTCTGAGGATTGTGGATGTATTTCTCCTATAAAATCAAGGCCCCATTGTCTGAAAGGTTCCTCAAAAGAGATGGGTTTCAAAGGCAGAGGCTGCAATTTTATTTTCCCATAAAAATTTTGGCATTCATGACATCTTGAAACCTCTTTATAGACATTATAAAAAATGTTAGGCCAATATAACCCATCCCTCAAAACCTTGTGCATAGTGGTTTTCCAATAATGGTTCCCTCCACAGTCACCCTTATGAAATTATTTGATGGTATTCTTAGCTTCTTCTTCCAACAAACAACTCAACAAAATTCTCCCTGGATCCTTCCAATATAGAGACTTATTTACTATACAAAACTTTGCTTCTTTAAGCTTTAGGAATCTGTCCTTTGTTTTACTCAATTCAGGAGGAACCTGCAAATTTCTCAATACATAAATGATATCTGCATACCATGAGGAGTCAAGGAATTTTTGGGAAATCTGAGGATCTCTCTCTTCCTCCACACCTGTTGACAAGTCAACCATTAAATGTTTTCCTAAGAGTTCACAATTGGTTTGTGCCATCAGCTTCGCAAGCCCCCGTCCCTTGATCATATTGGTGGGTTTGATATCAAGGTCATATTCTAACAACACTAGTGTTTTACTCAATTCAGGAGGAGCCTGCAAATTTCTCAATATATAAATGATATCTTCATACCATCAGGAGTCAAGGATTTTTTAGGAAATCTGAGGAGCTCTCTCTTACTCCACACATGTTGACAAGTCAGCCATGAAATTTATTCTTAAGAGTTCACAATTGGTTTGTGACATCAGATTTGCAAGCCCCTGTCCCTTGATCAACTTGGTGGGTTTGATCTCAAGGTCATATTCTAACAAAACTGCTATCCATTTCCCCCTCTTTCCTTTAGGATCAAGTTGGGTTATGATGTCTTTTACAAAACTACTGGGCACATAAGTAGTAGTATGGGAATGCAAGATGTAAAATATAAATTCTTTCAAGGCCTTGACTAGTGCATATGCTTGCTTCTCCATGATATCATACTTCAAAAGGGAATCCCTCAATGTTTTTATGTAACATGCTATGGGTCTCTCAAAATTTTCCTCATCTTTTTGTAGTAAAACACCAACAATTATGTGCTCTGAGGCAAAAGAGAACAATATGAAGTCCTTTTCAAAATTAGGGTTGGCCAGTATTGGAGCCTTGGTCAATGCCACTTTGATGTCTTCAAAGGATTTTTTGGCTTCAGGGGTCCACTTTATTTCGTTTCCTTTTTTGAGCATGTTGATAATATACTTTATGATTTCAGCCAAGTTAGGGATAAACCTTCTCATAAAATTCACTTTTCCCAGGAAAGATTGTACTTCTTTTTTACTTCTGGGTATGCCAATTTTTAAGATTCCCTCAACTCTGATGGGATCTACCTTTATTCCCTCTTTTGAAATAATGTGACCCAACAACTTTCCTTCTTCCATAGATAAATTTGACTTCTTAGGGTTCAACAAGATTTTGAACTTTCTACACTTCTGAAATGCCTTTCTTAGATGCTTGAGGTGTTCTTCATTTGAAACCGAATACATAGTGATATCATCTAGGTAGATAACTATGAATTTGTCTCTTTCATCAGCAAAAGCTATGTCCATAGCTCTTTGAAATGTTTCCCCTGCAGTCATGAGCCCAAAAGGCATCTTGGCATGCATGAATGTTCCCCATGGAGTTGTGAATGTTGTCTTTTCCTGATCATCAGGGTGCACCATAATATGATTGTATCTAGAGAAGCCATCCAACATTGACATTTTATGAGAACCCACCACTTTCTGTAAAATGTGATCCATCTTAGGAAGTGGGTAGTTATCCTTTAGAGATACTCTGTTTAGATTTATGAAATCCACACACAACCTGATTTCTCCACTCTTTTTTCTAACTGGCACAAGATTTTCCACCCATTTAAAAAACTTTATGAATACTATGATCTTGGCTTCAAATAGATTCTTTACCTCTTTCTCAATCAAGGGAAGCAACAAAGGGTTTATCCTTCTTAATTTTTGTTTGAAAGGTTTGTGATCTTATTTGATTGGGATCACATGCTGAATTATACTGGAGTCATAAACTTTTAGATCTTCATAGCTCCAGGAAAAAACATTAGGGAACTCTTTCATTAATTTGATATATTTCTCCTGGACTTCAGGGTTGATCGTTATGGACAATTTAATGATCTTGGGAGCCTCCTGAGTCCCAATATTTCAATGTTCTACACCCCCTTCGTTTACTGTGATTTTTGGACTTCTCGCCACATCATTATTATCAAAGAGTTTCTCCAATGGGACCATACCCTTGGGAATGATGTTTCTCTTTATTTGAACTATGTCTCTTCTTGAAATCTAATTGTCGAAGTACCCATCCTTTCTGAAAGCATCTGCATCTACCTCTTCATCATAGTATTCTTCATCAATGTTCAGATTCTCAAATTCATTATCCATCTTAAGGAAGATTTATATTTGTTTGTCATCTTCAAAAACCTGCCAGTACTTAATATTATCTGGTACTGTTGGCCTGTACTTTACCTCAACCTCATAATTTCTGTTAGGGAAGATTGGAATTTTGAAAACCAATGTTGAAGTAGCTAAGGAATAAACATTCTAATTCTTCCCTCTTGGAATTGCTGAAAGATTATACTCTGGAAATTTCTCAAGGATATCTAGCACTAGGTTCCTATATGCCCTTAGTATGGGATGTTTTGCATGGTATATGTTGGCACAGGGGTAGAACTAGGGTTCAACACTACAACATAGCATCAACAAATCCCTAACTACCAGTCCTTTCGGCAACACCTGCGAAGAAAATGAAGTCTCACCTGAGGTAGAGGCATGGGTGGTTGCAAGACTCAGGTGTCTGCAACCTTAGCTGGGACACAGATCTATGATTATAACACTTAATAAATAACTTAGCACCGACAGTTCCTCAATATGCAATCAATATCCACTTCATTGTTAACACAGATCTTCATAGCATTCACACTAATCTACAGTATTTAAGCACTTAGCATAGACAAATGGATTAGAACGAGCATATCAAGAACTAAGAATGACTATCTAGATCAGATCTAACATTCTCACATATAATAAGCACAAAGAATAAATATATCTATCTAAACATATCAGAGAACTTAGCATATAACATATGAACACATCAAGAAAAATCACAAAGCACATAACATAGTGTTTACATGGTTCACCCCCACCCTGGGGCTACGTCCACCAACTCTTCTTCTTTATTTTCTTCAGTCAATTGGTTACAAGCACAAAGCCATCAAATCCCTTAATCCGCACAGAACAAAAGATCTACGCATCTTGCTAGATCCTTCTTCCTTGCATTACAACACTAAGCTCTCCACAATATGCTATAAGGACCTACACTTAGCTCTGCAAGTCTCTTATAGTCATGCACAAAGCACTTATAGAATCTAATCGCACTTAGCATACATTCACATCACATAGATGCATTATTCTTCTCTTCTTACATTGCCTATCCTTCTATTTATACATACAAAATAGGCCTAAACATGGGTAAACCCGTGGGCTGACATCCCATTCCCATTACATATTCCCAAAAACCCAAAAAGGGGCCCAAAAGGGGGTCGACATCCCATTCCCATTACATATTCCCAAAAACCCAAAAAGGGGCCCAAAAGGGGGTCGAGATCCCATGATCTCCACGTCGTCTTGTGCTCCTCCTTCACCGGCCATCAAAGTCTCAAAATAGATCAACATGACCAAGAAACTCCCAAAACTTGGTCAAGGGCCAAAAATCCCCCAACACTCACCTGTGACTTATCTCGAGTCATTCTGGTATGATCAGTTTGGCTTCGAATGCCTCGAGATTGGCCCAAGCTTCTTTGACTTGCTACTTTGTTGTGGCCTCTTGTTCGGTGAACTCCTGGATTACTGCGTTGTTCACTGGCTCTTCTAGGTGTTTTTCTACTGCGGTGATGACCTGTTCTAACTCTGCTCCTTGGATTTCAACCTCTATAAACAACTGGCATGCCTTGTCTTACACAGGTTGAAGTTGTTGAGTGACTTCCATCACTTTTATTTGAAACATATGGATCTGCTACTGAGCTGTGCATTTTTCTTGAGACCTCTTCATCCTTTCTACAACTGACAGGGCCTTCAACTGCGCCTGTAGTGTATCTATATGTTTCTTCGCTTCCTAGAGCTATGACTCCAACGTCTGTAACTGTGGGTTCTCAGTGAGGTTCTCGTATGTCTAGGCGTGTTGGTTACTCAACTTCTTTCACTCCAAGGCAAGAGATTTTAGTCTATCAACTATGTTGTGGGAAGTTTCTTCCCTCAGGTCTCTTACATCTTTAGGAGTCCTGGGCACAGTGCAGAGCTCCAAGTCTGCTATGCGCTATTGGAGCTGGTGGATTACTTCTTCAAGTTGTGCCACCTGCTATGGAATTTGTTCTTCGGCCTTTAATTTGATGAATATCATAGATCGAAGTGCTCCGTGAACCATTTCCTTTACTTCGAGTTGCTCTACGAGAAACTGTTCCTTGCTTTGCTGTAACTGCCCTTTTTCTTCATTCCATTGCGCTTACAGAGAAATATTTTCCCGTTCTGCAGCACTATGTTTCTCCTTAAGGTCTTTTGTTACTTGCGCTAAATCTTGGGTGGCTTGTGCTATCTCTTCCTGAGCTCGTTGAAGGCAAGCTTCGACTGTATCAACAATGCAGTGTAGTTTAGCTGGCTCATCGCCTAGTTCTAATGTTCCTGCTGATAGAGGCACAGTGGAAACTGCACGGATGGAATGTAATGCCTACTACACCCCTTGGAGCTCGTCCTTAATCCGACTGAACACCTCCTCCTTATTAGCTTCTTAATTCTTTTCTATCTCCAGTGAAGCATTTTTCAGTGCTGCGACGATGAAGTCGAAGTCGTCTGATGTGAGGGTAGTCTCAAATTTGGTCCTGGTTGCTTTTGATTTCTTCCTTGAAGAAGGTTTCGGAGGGGAAACCTTCATTTTCTTTGAGGGGTCATCCTCGTCTCTAGGTGGTGTAACCTCACCTTTCTTCGGATCAAATTCTGCGCCATCTATCTCTCAGCCATATCCTCCTTTCTCTACTAATATGGAAGCGGTCTTCATGGATGTGGTGTCTAAATCATGGACCTCTTTGGTCTTCTTTATATTTCTAGGTCCAAGTATATCTGTCACAGTTTCTAGAATGTCAACATCGGACATCTCCACAGGGTCCACTAGAAAAAGGAGGTCCACTGACCATTCCTTGGTAATCTCTTCCAAGTCATCCTCCATCAACTTGTAGTCTGACTGCAGCTGTTTTTTATGCCCATCAACGCGCGCTATGATATAGATGAAATGATGGTCTGCTCTGAATTTCATCAAGGGCCTGAACCTGTGGATATTGTTCGGGGTTATATGAGGCGTAGACTGGATGGCTACCTTCAACTGGTTGTAATAAGTGTGGAAGACATCATTTGATTTCCACTTCTTGTTCATGTCATTCTAGTACCATAGTGTACTGAAGTTCGCGGCCAGAGGTTCAAACAAATCGATGTCCGGGAAGGTCACACCTTCTGACATATCCCATGCGATGAAATCGATCAGGATGAGAAGCCAACTAAAGTGGAACTCATATCCTTGATCTTGCACTTCCCTGTAGTCCAATTCCAACTGGTTTACAAGGTACTTTTCCCAATTCATTTGTAGCCCCCCCGCACACTTCCCTGTGAGGTTGACTACAAATACAGTCACTTGGGTGGGTCGGTTCTTGTGAACTAACTTTCCTATGATCAATTGATAGGCTAGGTGAACTGTTCTGCTCTGGATAGAGGCTACCTTGTAGTGTCACATTCCCTTCTCGACATCCCCGTAGGTGTCTTTAATATTCTGCACAAGAGCGTGATCCATGGATTTCCCGGGGTAGAATTCCTGTGGGTCGAGGCCTTGCATGCTCAGCCCTGTGATCCAATTAATCAATGTCGGATCCACTGTGACACGGTGGTTCAACCATAAGTATCCTCCATGGTAGCAGGACAACAGTAACTTGATGCATGCGTTCACTTCTTGGTGTCGTCTGAAGTGCAGGATGCTCATAACATTGAGGAGGGTGGATTGTGTGAGGTTATGGGTCCATGACTGGGGTATGATATTCGAGTTCTTTCCCTTGGTTCTGGTCAGATACTTGTGTGGGGCAAGCATGTTTTACACCTTCCTGTCGCCGAGGTTGAAGTCACTAAACTTCAATGTTGCGATCTTATCTTGGTCCGCGCACACTGCGTGTATCCCCTTTGGGAGGTACACAGTGGCCAATTCATATTCAAAGTATTTGGGC
Source organism: Picea engelmannii (assembly GCA_009831015.1). Classification (NCBI taxonomy): domain Eukaryota; kingdom Viridiplantae; phylum Streptophyta; class Pinopsida; order Pinales; family Pinaceae; genus Picea; species Picea engelmannii. Next base: position 346,356 of record ML779402.1, read on the forward strand.
ACACTGTCTCAGTTTATTGCGCCGCTCAGAGGTGGCATATAGGCAGGTAGAATTCTCAGAATCATCTTAGCATTCGCTAAGTCATCCTTGTGCTTAGTTCACCTTTCCTGGGATTGTCCAGCTCCGTGAGTAGTGGATGGGGACACTTTCACTGTTGGCATAGGGGTAAACCCAGGGTTCAACACTACAACATTGCACCAACAAAGCCCTAACTACCAACCCTTTCGACAACACTTGCGAAGAAGATGAAGTCTCACCCGAGGTAGAGGTAGGGGTGGTTTCAAGACTCAGGTGTCTGCAACCTTAGTTGGGACACAGATCTGCGATTATAACACTTAATAAAGAACTTAGCACTGTCGGTTCCTCAATATGCAATCAATATCCACTTCATTGTTAACACAAAGATTCATAGCATTCACACTAATATATATTATTTAAGCACTTAGCATAGACAAATGGATCAGAACGACCATATCAAGCACTAAGAATGACTATCTAGATCAGATCTAACATTCTCACATATAATAAACACAAAGAATAAATAGATCTATCTAAACATATCAGAGAACTTAGCATATAACATATGAACACATCAAGACAAAGCACAAAGCATATAACACAGTGTTTACGTGGTTCACCCCCACCCTGGGGCTAAGTCCACCAACTCTTCTTATTTATTGTCTTCATTCAATCGGTTACAAGAACAAAGCCATCAAAACCATTACTCCGCACAGAACAAAAGATCTGTGCAGCTTGCTAGATCCTTCTTCCTTGCATTACAACACTAAGCTCTCCACAATCTGCTATAAGGACCTGGACTTAGCTCTACAAGTCTCTTATAGTGATGCACAAAGCACTTACAGACTCTACTCACACTTAGCATACATTCACATCACATAGATGCACTATTCTCCTCTTCTTACATTGCCTATCCTTCTATTTATACATACAAAATAGAACTAAACATGGGTAAACCCATGGGATGACATCCCATTCCCGTTACATATTCCCAAAAACCCAAAAAGGGACCCAAAAGGGGGCCGAGATCCTGTGATCTCCGCTTCATCTTGCACTCCTCCTTCAACAGGCTGTCGAAGTCTCAAAATAGGTCAACATGACCAAGAAACTCCCAAAACTTGGTCAAGGGACAACAATAAATGCCTTTGATTTGATTGATAATTAGCTCAGAGTCTCCACGTACAACTATTCTTCTGGCACCCATTTCTTTCAAAACCTTCAACCCCAATATTAATGCTTCATATTCGGCCATGTTATTCGTGCACTCAAAAACAAGTTTGTAAGAACACAATTTTGAATTTCCTTTGGGGTAATTGATCCATATGCCAACCCATGCTCCCTCTCTGGTGACAAATCCATTGAAACTCATATTCCATATATGATCTTCTACATTGTCCTGCTGCAAAAATTCTCAATCTACTGATTAGATATATCTTTGTCAACCATATCAATTTCTGGCTCTTTCTCTTCAAAACACAGGTCATTGAATAAAATGGAAGACCCCAACTTAGTTTCCATAGAGTAGATGGGATGATTACTCTGATGTGACTTGTTGTTGACCATGTATTTGAGTAAAACCTCTCTGTACAACCTTTTGTCTTGACCAAAGACAGGGATGGTGGTGTATGACATGTCCATATGGAGAGTTCCCTTTAATTTTGCATCCCATGACCTGGATAAAAACATGCCAAACTTGGGAGGAATATCAGCAACCACTACATCCATAACCGTGTTCTTTCTAGGATTTGTGCTAAAGATACTACCATATCTTTGATAAGACCCATAAACTTCACCTTCCTGGAATCAAAAGAGAACATGGCTTTGTAAGGCCTTGTGATGTCAAGGCCTAGTTGGTCCATGACCACCTTGGGCATCAAGTTATGAGATGCTCCTGAATCCATCATGGCATTGTGCAGAGTCATATCATGGATTTTCAGAATGACATAAAAAGGGGGAACTTCTTTAGCATCACTATTTTCCTCTACGCTCGGGCCAAATAAGATGGTTGGGTGAGCATATTGTATGTTCAGGGTATCAGAAGTTTATTCAATATTAAGCATCTTGATGATCTGATTTCTATATTCGTTGTTCTTGATCAATTCATTGAATGATACAAAATTTTTAATTTTGGCCATCTCACTTTCAAAATTAAAAGAGGATGAGGTTTTATCTACCTCTTTGGTGATTGTTTCTTTCCTTGCTTCTAGTATTTTTTTATGAGGCTCTTCTTTCTTCTTTCCTTTGTCCACAACATCCTTTGTAGCATAATCCTTTGCACCAGAATCCCATTTGGGCTGACTTGAAGAGGGTATGTTACTCTGAGCTTCTTTGGTGGGGTTTCCTTTTGGAGGATTTCCCTTTGGGGGGGTTTTAGGAACTCTTTGATTTCAAAGATTGTTATATCTCTAGAATTGCATGATGACATCCTACAATCCTGCTTGGTAATCTTACCTTTCTACCGATAACCTTTCCTCCTCATCTTGCATTAAGATCTCATTTGCATCCATGAACTGGTCATCTTCTTCTTTAGTAAAAAACACCTTTGCTTCTTTATCACCACAACAGTTCATGTTGTCTTCAAAATATCCACCATAATTCTCATTCACATAATTATTTTGAAAAGGAGGCCTTATTTGTTGATCCCCCTGATTTCCTTGATTTCCTTGATTCATCTGATTTCCTTGATTTCTCTGATCTCCTTGATTTCCCTGATTCCCCTGATTTCTTTGATCTCCTTGATTTCCCCGATTCGCCTGATTTTTCTGATCTCCCTTATTTCCCTGATTCCCCTCATTTCTTTGTTCTCTTTGTCTGAATTGTGGGATTGTTGGTCTCCTCGGATTTCTGGGTGGACCATCAGCCTACTATTTGGGGTTAGGCATATTATCTCAGGCCATTCTCTCCATCATTCTCTCCATGGTTCTCATCATCATTTCAAACCTTTCTTATGGTGTTTGTGAGGTTGAAGGTCGTGCCTTATTTTGAGCTTTATTCATGTCCCTGTCAGAGTTAGATTTGATCCTTCCTGAAGCCATTAGATTTACCTCAACTTCTATGGCATCAGTCATAATATCATCTAATGAAGCAGATATTTGTTCCCTTGATAAAAAATCAAAATCACTTTCAAAGGAATCAACATATCTGAGTTGAGCAACTTTAGGGGCAGGTTTTACCTCAGTAGGAATCAAATTATAGACCTTTACAAATATGGCTGAAAACTCCTGCATTGTTTCGTCAGGTGATATCCTCATGTTGTTATACTGAGTTAACAACTGAAGGGGATTTTTCTTGTCGCCCCATTTTGTAAGAACTTTGGTTTCAAAGGCCTAAAAATTTATGATACTAGCTGTTGGAAGAGCTCTAAACCACTTCCTCACTTCTCCTACAAGACTTTGTGCAAACAGTCTCATTTTTGCATCTTCAAAATATACTTCTTCCAAGTCTGTAAAATCATTGAACTAGTCTAGATGTTTCTGGGCTGACACACTACCTTCAACATCATACAATTTGATCCTTAGATTATACTTTCGAGGTAAATCATGTAGTTGATCAGTAAGTACAAGAGGAGAAAATCTAGCTGCCATGGCTATTGTAAGGGGTTGAAGAGGATATTGGTTATGAGTATGAATCACTATAGGCTTCACACATGTAGAGAAAATTAAATCTTGGAACCTCTTTTCATCAAAGATGACTTCGCTCAAACAAGATTCAGATTTAGTTCTGAATAGAGTTTGGGCAAATTTCACATCAAACTCAAGGTCTTCAATGCTTCTTACTCCATCTTTGGACAAGGATATATATCAGTCTAAGCACAAAACTGGGATAATTTGTATTTCTTTTCTCTTGTGTACAAGCCTTTCAGGGTCATACACAAGGATTGCAACTTCTGGGTCTGGGTTTCTCCTGGTGTGAATTCTCTTGGGAGTCAGGATTGCTAGCTCAAACTGCTTGGTACAACTGGTCTCTTGGTAATGGAGTCTCCAAGGAAAAAAATATTCTCATCCAATAAGGTATTTGATTCACTGTCACCCTCAGGAATCAAAACTGAAGCTTTAGGTCGTTCTTTTCCTAGGGAAGATTTCAATTTCGTTCCTCGACAACGACGCCAAAATGTTAGCACTCTGTAAATTTTGTCCGACTGATAGAAAAATGACAGGGGTAATTGTTTCAACCAAATTTATAGCTAGGAACTATCCTGCTCAGCTCATAGAGGGATCTCTCATGTCACTTGATGTTCATTGGCAATGAATCGCTAGATTTATTTTGTTTTGGGGGTTTTTATAAATTCGCTGGCAAGGAAGGGGAGGGACACTTAGTGCTATGGAGTCAAAATTATGAAAGTGAACGAAAACAATGACTGGATAGTAGAAATATCCATAGGCTAAAGGCTAAATGAGGCAACGAATCTGAGTTATAAATTCGTATTTAATCACAGTGTAGGAAGAAAGAGAAGACTAGTAACTGCATCAGAGCATTACTGGAATGAATTCTGAATTAGCTAGGAAGAAAATCACACAGTTTAAATTGCTTAAGCCAAGAGAATCATAAGATGAATTCTGATATTTTAACTATCCAATTTAAAGAGAAGACAGTGCAAATGGAATAAAAGAATATATGAAATACATACAATGAGAGAAGAAAAAACTCATATCACCAACATTAGAATCTTTTCATAGAGACTTCAAAAGCTTCTGCATATGTATTCAATTCATCTCCTGAAATTTACAATTGAGTTCATAAAACAACTAAGAGGCTCCCTTGCACTTCTGCCAACATTAACACATTCAAAACTTCTAGCATTTATACAATTCAATTTCCTTTCAATTATAAACCGATTACAATAGCTGAATTGAAACGTTTCAGCTTCTAAAACCGACTACAATAATTTCAACTGAGAGTCTAAGTATGTGAACTAATTTTCAATGATTAATCAAAAAAGCTTCGTAAACTAACAAATGATTTCTTTGACTGCTCGACTTCCGTCTTCGCCATCTGTCTCACTTTGGTCCTCTATCAGACTCGCAAATTTGGTGACACTTGGAGGCTATTTGTTGGTTCCTGGAAAATTGCATTTTGTCTTGCCTAGCCGCACTATCTCTTTCCACTACAAGTTAGAAGGGATCTCGTAGTCCATCATTTCTTTGATCAGAATCTCCAGGTCAATGCAAGAAGCATAATTCATGGTTGGAAGTCCGATATTCACTGTCTTGAACTGATTCAGGATCTCAAAATATGTGGTCAAATACTCCACCAGGTTTGTCCCTTTCAAGTTTTCCTCCAGGATTTCAAACTTGGAGTGATCCATTATGCATTGGGAGAGGTGATAATTGTAATCCTCCTGATCATACAATTTCCCTTTGCCATCCCAAAATGGTGGGAGGCCTTTGAAAAACAAATCTTCAAACAGATATTTGAATTTTTGTATGCTCTGCTCCATCTGCATGGCCTTAGTTTGGACTGATTTAAGCAAGTTATGCTTGGAAATAACTCTCCTGGACTAAATGACCAATGTGGTCATGTCTTTGACCCCAATGGTCTAAAGTTCAACAGTGGGAATGGAATTCAACAAATTTATAGCATTCTTGGCCCACTCTGAGGGTTTCTTTGCCAGTGTTTCACTCACAATAGTGCATCTGCTTCTAGCTGTGACGACCAAGCTATCTTTGTCATCGATGAAATTTAAGTATACCTTGAACTTGGAAAATTTAGCAACAATATTGTCCTAGATGATGTGTTTGGACCCCTACAATAGTCCTTTGCCTTTAAACCTTGTCTTCAACTTGTCTACTCTTTCCTGTAAATCTTGATTCTCTTTCTAGAGTTGGGCCATCTTATCATCATTTATTCTTATTTCTTGTTGCAGATTTTCTATGTCTCCTTTAAGGCTCTTGATTTCTTCTGCCTTCAGGCTAACTTGGTACATAGCCTAAACCAATCCATCAATGCTTTGATCCATTTCTACAGTAGAAGGTGCAAAAACAACCATTTATGATGCTCATGTCTGTCCTTGTGACCAATTCACCCTTTCCTTCTCCAGCTGCAAGACTTTGGCCTTGTAATTCAATGTTTCTTGTCGAAATGTCTCTTTCTCTTGTTCTAGAGAAACCAGCTCTGTTGTTTGTGGATGATCTGTGGAATACATCTTTAGCATACATCTAAAAGAATAGATGATCTATGGCATACATGATGTGGATCATATCTTCTCCCTTGTAGTTGTGAAAATCCAAACTCCTTGAGTTTGGCCTAGATCTGAGATAAGCAAGATCTAGTCTTCACAACAAATGGTCCTATGATGAAAGGAAATTTCAAGTTGGACACCTTGTTCATTTTCAGGAAATTTTATGTCTCTGAGATGATTATTTTCCTAATGAACTCCAGGGAAAAGGCTCTGGGTGTCAGAAAGATAGGGAGAATATAAGGTGCCTCTTGAAAACCATATACCCAAATTACTGTAGAATGCATGAACAACACCCAATCTCCTACTTTGTTTTCTGAATTTGGTTGTAAGTAACTTTTCATGTCCTCCAGGACTATTGGCAAGCTGGTGTTGAAGATCAAGCTGTAAACTCTATACATGATCTTATTTATGAAAAAGAGCATTATGATTCTTTTGCATTCAGTGGAGATGAATGCTGCTTCAGGGAACTCTTTCTTGTTTCTCTCTAGGAACATTTTTAGCAAGTATGTGTAATACTTGAACTGCCTTAGTGATTGGATCTTCACTATCTATTTGTGTACATTATCAGCTATGGATTTATCAAAATGGATACTGACTAACTGACATGATTTTGACTGAAAAAAGGTTAACATAACACCTAACATGACCACAACTACATATTTGTCATTATCTAGACCTAAAATCTGACTGAGTATGGAACAGTCTCATTGGATTTCGATATCCATGGAATTTACATTCATTGGAAAGGACAAACTCTCAGAATATTGCTCGGGTTTGAAAATTGTCTACAAAAATAGGTTTTTGACCTCGGGGGGACATTCCCTGTAAACTATAACTAGCTTTTCTGATATGTCGAGGTCGTATCGAATGTACAAGATATCTATTCTACATAGGACCTCTGACCCTAACTTATTTAAAACAACCCACTCTTCCTATGAGTATTGTTCAACACACCAGCCTATGAATTCTGGGAAAGGGAATGCGACTTCGTCGACGTAAAGGACTATGGAGGCTTGGACCGCTTTGAGGAAGGGTATTTTTCTCCCTACATTATCTAAAAAATTGGCTCTAGACACAGAGACGAGTGAGACAGTTATTACGGTGTCAACACATCAGAGTCTCTTTCAATTAGGGCTTCTTTGCTTGGCGGGGGATCTTTCTCTGTTACAGAAAAAATGACAGGGTCCATGGTGATGATGATAAATACCTGTGAATGAATGAAAGACATGTGAATTTGGTGCACTTTTGAGCTTAGGTTCGACTGGAGCAGTCACACCACTTTTAACGTTCAAATGATTTGAAAAGAAGAAAATAATGACAAGGGTCCCTCCCCTTATATACGCTTCCCGATATCGGGGACAAGGAAAAGCGGTTTGGGGTAGACTGCTTTTGACCCGATATGGATCTGGTGGCACCACTTGGTCCTGAGCCAAAACCACGGTATTTTCATCAGGTCACTTTCAAATAATTAATCTCTGCACTAGTTCTCCACCAAATATGCCCTCCGACCATTGATCTGTGGTGCCTTAGATCTGTGGCCCACCGGGTCCCGTCAACTCCACGCCTCCGCTAGATTTAGCATTATTCTTCTAGATGTGGCCATGTCCTTCCATTTATCGCATCTCTACACAATTTTATGCCCTCGCTAAGTCCCGAGACTTGGATTCCATCAAAAAATTGTGATGGTGATAACAACCTGTAGAAAATCTTCTTTGGAAATGGGTTTGTGGTAAAGTTTAAGTTGGTTTCCATTCACTACAAAAGAGACTTATCCATCATCAATTGTTTTTATCTTAACATCCCCATTATCATACATGGTAACTACCTCATAAGGACCCAACCATCAAGTGGTAAGTTTTCCTTTAAAATTTTTGAATCGAGAATCAAACAACAAAGCCCAATCACGAGGTTGAAATTGTTTCTTTTTGATAAATTTGTCATGCCACTTGCTCCTTTGGTTTTGAACTAACATTGTCTGTTGTATAGCATATTTTCTAATCTCATCCATTTGGTTCAATTGTAGGTATCATTGTTTTTTTTCCTCATCTAGTTCTAATCCCAATTGTGCAACAATACGGAAAGTCCTTACTTGGAATTCAATTGGTAGAAATTATTGTTTTCCATAAACTAGTTCGTATGGGGTATGCCCATTGGTGTTTCTCCATGTGGTATGATATGCCCACAAAGCCTCTGAAAGTCTATCATCTCAATATCTATGGTGTAATTGGATAATTTTTTATAATATAGTTTCCAATACGTTTTTTGTTGACTCTACTTTACCATTAGCTTGTGGGTGATTTGGAGAAGACTGACAATGCTTGATCCCATATTTTTCCGTTAATTCCTTCATCATATTAGAAGTGAATTGTGTGCCCTGGTCTGTAACAATATCATGAGGAACACAAAAGTGAGTAAATATGTCTTCATAAATTAATTAAACATGTTTTTTGATAGCCCAAAACAAGGCTTTTTCCTCTACCCACTTGGTGACATAATATGTATAAACCAGAATATAATGATTCTTACGAGACATGGGTGAATTTGGTCCTACAAAATCAAGGGCCCATTTCTCAAAAGGTTCTATCATAACTTGGGCACATAAGGGAATTTCATAAGCTGTTGTGGGTCTTCCTATCCTCTGACAGCTATTGCAACTTCTCACATATTTGGCAACATCCTTAAAAATGCTAGGCCAATAGTAACCTGAATGTAAAACCTTATATGATGTATGTTTGTTGGAAAAATGTCCACCACATGGTCCATCGTGACAAATTCGTAGGATTTCTAGTATATCATCTTCCTGGACACATCTACGAATAATCAAGTCTGGCCTAGTATGAAAAAGGTCATGGACAACCCAGGAGTAGTTAGCAGTTTGCGTTATAATTCGACGCTTTTCATGAGGTGAAAAACACGCTGGTAACTTTCTAGTAGCCAAATAATTTTTCATGCCTACAAACCATGGGGTATTTATGGAGAGGGAAAATATATGCTCATATGGAAAAATATCATCAACAACAATACTATCACCTGCATGATTAATGCACGAGATAAAATAAGCTACTAAGTTCTCTTTTCCAGGTCAGTCAAGGACGATGATATTGAACTCTTGTAATAATAGGATCCACCTAGTTACTCGACCATTGGTAATGGGTTTATTCATGAGAAATATAATGGTAGAGTGATATGTATGTACAAATACCTCATATCATGCGATATAGTGGTGAAATTTATTGATGGCATGGACAACTGTCAATAATTCCTTTTCGATAATTGTATAGTTTAACTTGGCAGGGGACAAGTTCTTACTCACAAAGTAAATGGAATAGGATTTTTGGTCTTATTTTTGTCCTAATACTCCTCCTATTGCAGTATTGGAGGCATCAGTGGATATGTGAAATGGAAGGGCCCAATTGGGTCCCATAATAATTGGTGCCACAAATAATTTATCTTTTAGAGTTTCAAAGGTGGTTTGACACTAGTCAGTCCAAAGAAAATCAACATCTTTTGTAATAAATCCAAACATGGGTGCAACGATCTTTGTAAAATTCTCAATAAATCGTCGGTAGTATCCATCATGTCCGAGAAATCTTATTACCTCTTTTTGAGTCTTTGGAGGTGGAAGTTTGATGATTACCTCAATCTTAGGAGGATCCACTTTAATCCCTTTAGATGAAACATGATGCCCTAAGACTACTCCTTCAGTCAATAACATTTTACACTTTTCATGACTTAAGGATAGATTCATTTCTTGAAATATGATAAGGAATTTATTTATATTATCTAGAGATTCCTGATAAGTACTACCATATACTGTAAAATCGTCCATATACAGTTCCACACAATCATGAATGAGGTCAACAAATATCCCTAATACTGCTTGCTGAAATGTGGCAGGAGAATTACACAAACCAAATGGTAAGAGCCTATAGGCATATGTGCCCCAAGGACAAGTGAAAGTAGTCTTGTCTTGATCCTCATGTGCTATGAAAATTTGGTTGTATCCGCTATATCCATCCAGGAAGGAAAAGTATCGCTTACCTGACAAGGTATCCAATACTTGGTCAATGAAGGGAAGAGCAAAAAAATCCTTAAGAGTGACCTTATTAATTTCCTGGAATTCAACACAAATTCTCCATTTTCCTCTTACTTTATTTGGAACCACTACAAGCGGGGATACCCATTTACTATCATAGATTGGATAAATAAAACTAGCATTCAATAGCTTATGTATTTCTTCCTTTACTATATCCTTTAGTGCATGATTCATCCTTCTTTAGGGTTTCCTAACAAGTGTTACTTATGCCTAGGTATATATGTGATGAATGCATGTGTCGAGGTGTATACCCTTCATATTAGTATATTCCTAGGTAAATTCCCATGATTGTTCTTTAAGGACATTTACTAATTGTTCTTGTTGATCTGCATGTAGTCCAGAATTTATATGTAAGAATTTCCCCAGACTAATCTCATAAGGAATGGTATAAGATGTGGAAGATTCATCTATCTCAAAAATAAAAGATGTTGAAGAAAAATTTGATGGGTCCAACTGTTCCTGAAATTTTTCACCAAACATGTACTCAAATTGGGGAAACGATTGTGGAAAATAAAGACATGTGATTGCAGAAATAAATTGATTTAGTACATTTTTCGTTGTTTTCTCCTGCAGTGCCTAGGAATGATCACTAGGAAACATAGGTTCTTCCTAGTTCTCATTCTCATATGGACATTCAAGCCATCATAGATTCTCCATAACAAGTTGAGATGGTGGGTATATGGTAAGCTTCTGTATAGAAAGTCCATTAGAGATGGTCATTTCACTTTCTATACATCCAATAAATGCATTGGATGTGGCCAACCAAGGTCTTCCCAAGATAACATGATGCCCTTTAGCAGAATCCTTTGAATGAATGACAAGAAAGTCTACTGGATATTCCCATGGTGCTAATGTAACTATGATATCATCCAAGATTCCTTCAGGTATAACTTGTGTCTTATCTGTTAATTCCAAAATAGTTTGGGTAGGTCTAAGGAGGGGTTTCAACTGTAATTCCTCTAAGGTGGTAACAATCATAACATTAATGGCTTCCCTCGGGTATATGGGATTATTTCCGATGGGAACCTTATTAATGGTTATTGTTACTATGGGGTTCCCTAGGTTTTCATACTTTGTGACCCTCGTTTACTCTGATATGTATTCAGACAATTCTCCTATCAAATGTACTATTGGAGAATCTTTTTGTTTCCTACCTGGTTTATTGATACACAATTCTTTGACCACCTTACTATAAATTGGAATGTCCTTTATGGCTTGTAACAGGGGAATTTTGACACAAATATTCTTCAATTCATTTAAAATGTCAAATTTCGGTTGAATCGTTGGTTTCTCAATTACTAATCTTTCTGGATAAGGAGGGGATTTTGTAATATGTGAAGATTCACTTTGAGGAATATTCTATTCTTGGTCTTTAGGAATAATAACATATTCCCACTTAGTATCATTCGTGGGTTGTTCGGGAGTTTCATATTCTTATTCTTCTCATATGACTTATGAAGGCCCCCTATCCAAAATTGTTCCAGACCTTAGTTGAATCTCATGTAATGGAACAAGAGAAATAACATATGTTAGGAAGGTTTGCAACTCAACATTGTGAAGAGGTTAAGTTGGTTTGTTATTCGGGTTAGGCACCGGTTGTGCTGGTAATAATGTTGGTCTTGGGGAGCTTGAATTTTGAAATTGTTGGGGTTGTTGTGGAATAGGAGGCAAAGGTGGGGGAACAAAACCTGGAAAAATTTGTTGGATGTTTGGTGGAAACTGTGGGTAAGGATGAGTGGGAATAGGAACACGTGGAGACTGAGTATTTCCTTGGGTATTCCCTCCTATCCATCTTTGTAGCCAAGGGTGTTGTGAAGCATACTGTGGAGACCAATTTTTCCAATTTGGTGAGTTCCATTGTTTTGGTTGTTGATAATAAGGTGGAACTTGAGGTGGTAGATCCTGGTATGTAGGTTGAATCCTATGTTGCCATGGCCTCCTAGGTACATAGGAACATTCCCCAGGATCCCCACTTATGTAAATGGCTAATAAACCGGGCAATGATGGACATTTTTCAGTTGGGTGGTCTTCAGTACAAAAGCCAAAAATTTAAATGTTGTCTAATGGTCACTCCCTTGAGGAATGCTTCCTCCTGCACCTTGGAAAAAATATGCACATTGTTGCATTCTCTTCCTCCTATTTATTCTTATTCTTTAGGGTGTCCAACTGGAAACCTATTTTACTTAGGATATTGGTTTTTAAGTTCTCCAATATTTTTCCTATATCTACCCTTTTAATACCACCATAACTAATTGCCTTTAGGTTTATACTATAAGGATCCCGAACACTCTTCCCAATTTTGTCCCTACTCCTCGAGTAATTTCTACACATTTCACAGATTTCAGTGAATGGTTTATGGGAGATGTCACCTGATTCCATCATGTTAAGTGTCTCTAGATATTCTTCCAAAATTCCTTTAAGGAAAAGAGTCTTGACTGCCTCATCTAGAAGGTAATGGTATTTTGATTTCTGTGAGGTATAAGAAAACCGTTCCATGTAATATTCGAGACTCTCATCCTCTAACTGTTGAATTTTAAAAATATCATTACGAGAATCCTTGGATTTTTAATAGTCTTGGTATTTCTTAAGAAATATAACTTTCATATCTTCCCAAGACCTAATACCGAACTCTCCTAAACCCATGAACCATCTTAGTGAAGAATCCTTGAGAGTGGCACGAAAAAGTTTTGATTTATGGGCATATTGCAAGTAGTTGTAGCTTCTACACAATATTTAAAACTCAAATAGCAAGGTATTTGGGTCTTCACTGCTCTAAACATAAAAGGTGGGAAGTGTAGAGAGTGCAATGTTCTTCATGTTGAAATTTTGTGTGGTATCCAAAATTGGAAACCCAGAGGTGGTTTATGTTTGGTTCCCAAATTATTCTCCCTCATCATGTATCACATGGTTGTTGTCCTCTTGATCATCCACACTGATTTCATTCCCAAAAAGAGAATACCCGAATGGTTTTATCCTTGAAGATAAAAAAGTGTCCCTTATGTTTGGTTCCCAAATTCTTCTCCCTCATCATGTATCACATGGTTGTGGTCCTCCTGATCATCCATACTGATTTCATTCCCAAAAAGATAACAAAGTGTCCCAAGGTTCTTTTCCAGGAAGGGTATCCCTTCGATAGGAAGATTCATCTACTATTTGGATGTCTGAGACTTTACTTGAGCTTGTTGAAACTATTGGTGCCAAAGTTGTTTTTTCAACTTGGGATAAAATTGTATTGGCTGAAATGAAAAAAAGAGAATTCACCTATTTAGTGTCAATTATATCTACAATGCTAGAGTCCCCTTATGGTGGTGAAAATGAAAGGCTCGAGTGGTCTTGCCTCATGTCCCACTACTGTTGATGTTTCAATTTTCTGCTCTATAGTTTCCCTAGTTTTGGTCTCTTCAAAGACTTCTTTAGCTCTTTGGGTTGAGCTATCCCTGATTTTCCGGTATCATTCTATGAAGTTTATGGGTGGAGTGCTCCTTCCTCCAAAAAAGTTGGAAGGAACCTTGATCAAAATTCTTGGTTTGGTTTTGATATATCTATCCTTAGGTTCCCTAGGTTTGTTCATGAAAACAATACAAAAAGAAAAACTACCATTGGGTTTGGGGGAACCTGCTACAACAGATACATAGGTTCTTACCTCTCGTCTTAAAGTTCCCTGTTATAGCGGGAAAAACCCCTACGGACTACACTAGGTTTCTAAAGTGCAAGAAAAGCTAATCATCTAAAGTCTCCTACTTTTTACAACTATCCCGACATTACCCCACAATCATACATAAAAGACAAAGTGTAGGGATCCTGTAGGCATACCTTAAACTCTGCATTCGGTGTCGATACCTTTGCACTTAGTTGTTTCTCAACTGGAGATCTCCTCCCAAGGCCAACCTTCATTCACCAAAATACAAACAAGAAACTATAAGCATGCATTCTATATATTGATTAGTGGGTTAGACATCATACCAAAAAATGTAAACAAATCACAAAGATTTAAGACATCATTTGGTGGGACGGAAAAAGTATTTATTTATATTAATCTCACAAAATTCGTTTACAATATGAGATCGGTAGCTACTCCTCGAACTCAGTCCCGGGATCCTCTCCACCATGCACCAACTTCTTCCACGTATTCTTCTCCTCTTCAGTTCTCTCTAGGGAAATGGAAAGGGTTTGCAATGGAGGAAGAAGGAATTATGTCTCAACTCACAATGTGGTTGCAAAATATTGGGGCAAAGGGGGAATACTGAAATGGGCAAAGTTTCTATGCTCTCATTCTTCCCTTTGAAATGGGAACCCAACACCTTCTATTATAGGCCAAAAAGCTAGGTATTCGGTTGGGTGACCGACCATAGGCGGTCAAATGATTAGTAACGGCCCAAAAGCCCGTATCCCTTTGCAATTTTTTATTTTTCACACTTTTTGTGACTGTACATGGGTTTTAATGGTGTAGCTAGCATATGTACGTGGGCAGTAATGATGAAAGGCACATACATCTTCAAAGAAATGGATTTTCAAAAGATTTGTTCAATGATGGCTTGGCAAAAATAACAAGTAAGATGGCCTGATGCCAGATATGCATGTATTGTGCAATTTAGGGTTATAACAGATGCCCCCTAATGTATGAGGTCAGAAGAGCATTTGATGGCTGAAATACATTACAAATCTTCACCAAGGTATGAAGTGAGTGAGCCCAGAGACTAGAGTTCGGGAGGTGCCATCTACAACATAATAATTTGTCTCACCGAGGCGGGCATACCCATGCTCGAGATGAAATAAAATCATGGATTCCAATCAAATACACTGCATATCCATGTCATATAACTATATAAAGTGTATCCACGAGGAATACACAGTGGATATACATCTCAAAATAAAAATATATACATGTGTAGTATCCATCTTTAAGAAGATAATGATGCCCTATGGCTGGAGATGAGGCCTTCATAGCTTGAGCAACAACTTCAAGATCTTCAAAACCCAGGTAGGAGTGTAATATCAATGTACGACTTCACTACCCAGAGGTCTTCGACGGCTCGTCAGGAATAGACAAGAGGATATCGGTGATCAGGTAGAGAACTTCATTGATTTGGAGCAAGGACTTGATTGGACTTTCGGGGTGGTCGGGCATGAGGACAAGAGAAAAACTACATAAGGGCCAACTCAAGTTTAGTAAAAATTCCCTTGGACAAAGGCAGAAAAAATGATGAGACTCAGGCAGCATGGCATTGACATAAGTTCATGATGTGGGAGGCAATGCAAACTCTCCATATGTTTGGAAATATAACCAAATGGAGGAGGACACAACTCTATGTAGTGAGAACAACTTCCTAAGGTCATATTGAATCCTAGATATTGACAAACAAATGAAAGCATGTGCTCTGTCCAAGGGTGACTCATTGTGCTTCCAATAAAAAGAAAATACTTTTCCCTTCTTCCTTTTGGGGTATATTTGATTTTTTTGTTTTTTTCAATAATTTTGGAAAGCTTGAAAAAGAATAAAAGAATTCTACGTTACAAAGGAGGAATGAGTGTCACAGAAATACTAGTTCCAAGTGCAAGGAACATACTGATGCTCAGAGCAAGGAGACATATGCAGGAAAAGGACACTCGAGAAAAATCCTCCATGGGTCAAGGTGTCAAGACACAAAGGCAAAGTGCTATAAAGCTTGCATATAAGGCATGCTTCAGATGGTTTAGTTGAGAGAAACATGGAGTCGGCATTAGGCCAAAGACACAGGAATGCGAATGCAATCAATAAGCCACAATGATAAATTCCTTCAATGTAATTTTAACGAGCCTAGAGAAGGTAAGCTCAACGGTTTTTTCATTTTTAGAGAGTCTGAAAAAGAATAAAAGAAGATTCCACTGGGGTACCTTTTCCAAAGGTAGTCTAGTTGGTTCGAAAAAGGGGTAAACTAGCACCGAAAAGACGTCTATTCAAAACCATTTTAACTAGTGTGACAAAGACAAGATCACTCGACAATATTTTCAATTTTAAGGACTCTGAAAAGAGATTAACTATGGACTCCATAAGGGATGTTCTTCTGGACCAATTTAATGAGTGTGAAGAAACAAGGTCACTCGACCATCTTTTCAATTTAATGGAGTCTGAAAAGAGCTTAACTATGGACTCCGTGGGGGTTCCTTTTTCGTAAATTCAATCCGTCAGGCCTGAAAAAAGGGTTAAAATTATACTTGAGAATAGTCTTCTAGCGAACCGAAGCTCCTAGAGTATACCTTTGTTCGTACAGTTGACCATCTGCACTGAAAAAGGGGTAAACTACCGCTGGACATACGTGCCTTCAAATTTTAGTTTGGCAACCGTGAAGGGCAACAAGATCGCTCAGTAATATTTTCATGTTTAAAGAGTTTGAAAAGGGCTTAAAGAAGACTCAAGGAGGCTATTACTCAGGTATGAGAATGCTTCAGGTAGGGCCCACTTCTAGGCTCAGACCAAGAGTCTCTTTGATGGTCAACTTGGAAAGTCTCCCAAAAGGGAAGAAAACACAAACCATGATGTAAGTCCTCCCACGGTATAGAAACTGTAGTCATGTCTTCAAGGATATCCTCATCTAAAGGCAATTCAAAATCTGAGAAATCACGCAAATGAGGGTCGACAGTCCCAAAGGGTGAAGTAAACTGACCATATTCCATATGATGATGGAGGCTCTAGCTAGGAATGGAAAAGTCTATCAATGAAGAATCAAAAGCACTAGGGCTTGAGGATCTACAAACAATGAGATCAGACTCAGAAGAAGACTCAAGATCACTTGGACCAACAGGGGGAAGCAAGGGATCCCATGCCCCCATTGGATAAACCAATGGATCAATTGATGAGATGAAGTCTCGAGAAGGAAAACATGATTGCACAGGTTCCTGCTCAGAAGAAATTGAACATCGAGGATAATACGCTGCATAATTAACTCGTGGCGGGGTAGAGTCTACACTAACACTAGGAACATATAAAGGGGCATCCTAAACTAACGTCGAATTAGGATGGTGATTATCAGATGCCAACTAGTCGATAGTGACAATGCTTCCATTGTGAGGGAAATGCATAACCCGGAAGAGCATAGACACCACAATGTTCATAGCATATATATAGTCATGCCCGAGAAGCATATTGAAATCTAACGGGCCCTGCACCACTATAACATCAACAAGGATAGTATTCCCACCTAATGAGATAGGTAGCAGAGAAAGAACCCCCAAATATTCACTAGGACATCTGTCAAAATCTAATAGCTCATGCGAAGAAGACACAAGCTCGGGATATCCCAAGACTTTCCAAACCAAGGAGGGTAAAATACTTGCAGAGGCTCCTTCATCCACAATACATTGATAAATGTTTGTTGAATTAAATTCAACCCTTATTTGAAAAGGTGCAGAAGAAGTAAGATGAGGCTCAACAAGGTCATTCCAATCAAAGGAAACTATCCTAGGGCTTGGAGGGGGTGTACTCAGGATGAGTGGAATGCCCCCTTGTTCTAATAGTACTGAACTGGAAATGCTA
Source organism: Picea engelmannii (assembly GCA_009831015.1). NCBI lineage: Eukaryota > Viridiplantae > Streptophyta > Pinopsida > Pinales > Pinaceae > Picea > Picea engelmannii. The sequence continues at coordinate 364,161 of ML779402.1, forward strand.
AAACCATAGTCGGTAGACACATCACTCCCTAAGAGAAGAGTGGGATCATCCGAAGACTGCATCAGTGTGACCAATTTGGTATATTCGACACTCTCCAAGAGAAGAGTGGGATCAGTCAAAGACTACATCGATGTGACCACTTTCTCAACCAATGGTTGAATAGGCTGTGAAGAAACCTCAGAAGACTCAGAATCAGAAGAGCTTGCAGACAAGGACCACAATCTTTGTACCTCTAGAATGTCAGGGCACAAATGAGTAATGTGATAACCCTTGCAAACCTTACAAGGGAACTTAGGCTTACATCCTATCCGTCTAGTTTTCTCAACAAAATCAATGCCCCAAACATGACTAGCAGTGGTTGGTTGCACATATCCAGCATGACTTGCAGAGTTTGGTGATGGGTCGATAACATGACTCGCAGAGGCTACAGACCTATTGCCAATATGACTAGTAGTGATTGGAATTTTCCCCCCAGCATGACTTGAATAGGTTGGGTGCTTTCCCCCAGCATGAATGGCATATGTTGGGTGTTGGTATTCAACATGACTTGCAGATATTGGTGATTTCTTCTTCCTATTATTCCTCTTTCTACTTCACTTAGACTTTTGGTTACTGGTAACTGTGCTTTCACCAGAGGCCGTAGAAGGAGGAGGAGAAGACTTTGTTGACGAAGGAACATCAACATGGTGCCCATGACATAAGGTGCTTAATTGAGAAGCATCAAGAGAATTCGAGACATTTGGAATGGTATCCAACCAAACCGGTAATCCCACATTCAACCCAGGAATGTACAAAGTGGCCATCAGAGAAACACCAACATTTCTGAAGAAAGGAAAAGCACAAGAATCCCCTTATGAATGGGTTTCTTGGTTGGTATCATCCGGAAACTTAGCCATGGATATCCTATGCACAGGTTCTCCCTTTGCGAGATCGTTCAAGTCCATAAAAGTCTCACACACTGACTCCAACAAACCAGTGTTATAAAAACAATGCCTATAGAGAGGTGGCTCCACGTTTCTAAGTAGAAGATGAAAAATTCCTCACAACCGACGGAGTGGGAGGTCTACCACCCTAGGTTAGAGACACAAAGCAATGACTGAGTAACTCACTATGGAAAACTAAGGAGCACATGCTAGAAAAAATCCTAAAGGAAAATCAACTTGACCACTATCTAGTAGGAAGAACAGTTATGCCAACCACCACTAGAGCAACTTACCGGTGCAAGTGAAACTCGAACACAGAAGAACCCTCTAGGTATAATATGCAAAGTATGGGTCGACGTCTACCCTAGGTACCGTAGTATACCCCTGCAGTCACCTGTGCAAGTCCCTAAAATAAAGGAAACTAGGTTTCCATCTCCTGAAAAGTTACCAGGAGGGTACAGTCAACAATCGGGTGGACCGCAATAAGAAGGGTATCAAGCCCGAAACCTATTGAGGGTATCGAAAGAAAGTGGTCTGGAAGACAACTGAGGACCTCAAATGGATTCGAGATCCATGAAGCTCCGTTGAAAATGTGATCAACAAAATCCCAAGACAAGTCCTCTATATGTGTTCCCCATTACGCTTTGTCCAAATTTGGAGGGGTTATCTCCGCTACCTTTTCGCAAGCGACCTCGTGTTTATCCCCTGTGTTAGAGGGAGGTCCCGGATAACTTTCACGTTTACTAGACTTCTTACACTCCCTATCACTGACTCTAATGTTTGTTTTTAAAGACTTGAAGAGTTTCTTCTCCAACCTAAATCAAGGCTCTAGCCTAGACTAGTTGATGGACCCTACAAACATAATGTCTAGTAAATTTTAATTTTAGCGTTTATTTTAAAGATTGATTTACACAAAGGGTACGGTAGTGCAACTGATGTTGTTAAGACTCTTGCGAAAAATGAAACTTATAAGAACACTAACAAAGAAGGATTATCTTTCTTATTTTTCTTTTGAAATGCTTTTAAGATGAGAAGAAAACACAACACTATGCTAATTTATTTTTCTTTTTCCAAATAACAATGCAAAGCAAATGCCAAGAAAGAAAGAGACCTAACAAACTAAGTTTTTTTTTTTACATTTTCTTCTAATCAAAGCATAAATAACAAAAGATTCTAAAAGAAACTGATGATTTTTTTTTTTAAATGCAACTCATTTTTCTTAAAATTTCAAGCTAAAAATAAGTTAAAAAAAAACTAGGAAACACAAGAAATCTTTTTAAAAAATACAAGCAAACTGATGTCAAACCCAGGCTAAAGACTGTAACAACAGAGACCAGGACTAGATCAATAAAACCCCTGAGAAGTATGGCTTCAATAAAGGTAAGAGGATGACTTCCTCTTCTTGAAAAAAAATATTTTCCTAACACAGGCATGCAACTAATACTTTAGCAACCTACGTATGTACATAGGTTGTCCAAAGGTAGGGTGTGTATGTACGTGTGCAGACCCACTACAGGCCGCGTACACCTCTGTAATTTATCGAAAAGAAAACTAACAGTCAAGGCTGACAAGGCAGGGAATACTGGTATGGAAGGCCAGAATCCCTTAAAGACTCAGAAACTTACAGAAACTCAAAAAAAAAAAAAGGCAATCAAACCAATTTAAAGCACCCAAAAATATATCCCCTAAAAACCCTAGAGTTTCCCCAGTATGGTCGCCAATTATTCTATAGTGGGAAAACCCCCTACGGACTACACTAGGGTTCTAAAGTGCAGGAAGAGCTAACCGTCTAAAGTATCCTACTTTTTACAACTATCCCGACATTAACCCACAATCATACATAAAAGATAAAGTGTAGGGATCCGATAGGCATACCTTAAACTCTGCATCCGATGTCGATCCCTTTGCACTTAGTTGTTTCTCGACTACATATCTCCTCCCAAGGTCAACATGCATTCACCAAAAGACAAACAAGAAACTACAAGCATGGATTCTATATATGGATTAGTGGGTTAGACATCATAACAAAAAATTTAAATAAATAACAAAGATTTAAGACATCATGCGGGACGGAAAAAATATTTCTTTATATTAATCTCACAAAATTCGTTTACAATATGAGACCAGAAACTACTCCTCAAACTCGGTCCTGGGCTCCTCTTCACCATGCACCAACTGCTTCCATGTATTATTCTCCTCTTCAGTTCTCTCTAGGGAAATGGCAAAGATTTACAATGGAGGAAGAAGGAATTCTGGCTCAAACTCACAATGTGGTTGCAAAATATTGGGGCAAAGGGGGAATACTAAAATGGGAAAAGTTTATATTCTCTCGTGCTTCCCTTTGTAATGGGACCCAAACACCTTTTATAGTCCAAAAATCTAGGTATTTGGTTGGGTGACCGGCTATAGGCGGTCAAATGATTAGTAACGGCCCAAAATCTCGTATCCCTTTGCAATTTTTTATTTTTCGCGCTTTTTGTGAGTGTACGCGGGATGTAATGGTACAAATAGAATATGTACGTGGGCAGTAGTGATGTAGGGCACATACATCTTCAAAGAAATGGTTTTTCATAAGAGTTGTTCAATGATGGCTTGGAAAAAATAGCAAGTAAGATGGCCTGATGCCAGGTATGCATGTCTGGTGCAATTTAGGGTTATAACATTCCCCCACCACCAAAATAGTGCTAATGTTCAAAAATAATCTACTTCCTAACTATTTTCTACCTTAATACAACTCCCCGACAACGATGCCAAAAATGATGGGTATTCTATATGTATTAATTCCCTCAATTAAATTGTCAACCCGGGGTAAGTAAACTTAGAGTTGTGGCATAGTTGAGCCAAGGAAGAAATTAAAGCTAATGGAAAGATTGACTAGCTAAGGAGATGGTTTACCCTAGGGATCAACATTCTTTTCAATTTAAAATTCTACTTTAGAAAATGACTTTTAAAATCTATTCAAACAACATACTCTATGCTAAATATACAAAGCAACATTTAACTAATGAGTTTTAAGCAATTCTAGAACTATGAACTATTTGATCTAACTCTAAATAAGAAAATAACAAGTAATCTATTCCTGAGCTATTTAATCTATTTATTTAATCTACCTCTCAATGAACAAGCAAGTAAGCAAGTAAGCAAATAATCTGTTAAAACTATCTTTACAGGTGAACTCTATTCTTAAAGTAAAAACTCACAATTATTTCTATCTTGTAGAGAATAAACACTAATCTACCTAATTGAAAGAAGGAGCGTTGTGACAGTATTCAAATGTGATGATTGTGTCTACGATGGAAAATGACATCACGATGGAATCAATCTACTAATGACAATTCAAGTGGAATTAACTCAATGCTAACTTCTACAAAGAAATGCAAAGTATGGATAAGGAAACCTATAAAAAGTTTTGCCATCATAAAAGCAACATTAGATGTTCTTGGAATCCATATAATCTTTAAACATTTTGCAGAAGAGATTCAACATCAATCATTCACTCTATCACACTAATAATGGAAAATACTATGTTCAAAATTACTAATTCAAGAAAATCTACAAACTCATAATTAACACTTAATCATAAATTATAATTCAAATTCATAACTAAGATAACATTGAAAATCATAACTTAAAATTAACTAAGCTACCATTGAAGATCATAACCCAAAAATCAACTTCTATCCTATCATGTTGATACTATAGAAAATATTAACAAGTTAAGAAAACCTAGAGAGAGAATTTGAAAACCACAACTTGATAAATGAATACTATCTAAATAACTACTCCGCAAAGTGATTTACAACTTTATGAAACAGAGAGAAAAATATATAATTAAACAACTTCTACACAAGTGAACTACAACCTACAAACAAAGTGTTAAGAATCAAAATATAAACAATAAAAATGGGCGTCCACAGACGCTCTATGACATACACACAATTCATAAAATGAGCTGCAAATTAGAGAAGATATACAGGGATGTGAATTAAACAAGCAATCTGAAATTAAAAAGATATACACAGTAAATGGAATTTAAACAAGCAACTTCGAAATTGAAGAGGTATGAAAGGAAATTATATAGATGAAAATATATACTGATATAAAAACTACCCAGACCACTGGTGGACCCCCCAAAAGGTTGTGGCAATACTTCAAATGGAAAAAACAGACACTCAGTTAAAACATCATTGACATTAATCATTAAAAATAGAGTATACAACAAAATGGATATAATGTCTGTGTATAAAATAAAATTCATGTCTTCTTCTTGGCATAGGAAGTAGTATTTACAGAGTATTATAGATCCTGAGAGGTCGACCACTGGAAGGGTCGACACTCTCTAAAACCAGTAATTAATTAAATTCATTTTAACAGAAAGCATATTTCTTAATAGCCTCGTGTGCTCCACTTAGCGGTCGCTCAAGTACCCAAGTCTAGATGCATCGAGCTCCATAACTACAGGGCATGAAAGGGAACAAAACCCATGTTCCTGATTTGTCCATCAAATCCCGTCAATGTGCTAACTTCCAGCTCCTATGTGCTTTGAGTGCCAGATGGAGTGCCAGATGGAGGTCTGGACGAAGGACTAGACGAGGGACTGGATGGAAGGTCGGATCGCAATTTCAACTTGTTGGAAGAAAACAAGAAACGTTAGATCATTATAATCAATCCACTGAAGATGAATTAATCATAAAACCATTGCAAAATGATGATTATACATACCTCATGGTATTCCATGTCGAATTGATGCATAAAGCTTTGATAATAACTTTAAAAATGGCCAAATAAGAGCATAGAATGTATAATTTTCATATGCAAAAAGGATTTGGTCATTGGAAAAATAGTCACAACATCAAACCAACACTTTCATTTGGAGCTTTTTCATATCTCTACGCATCTGATCAAGACCTTCTCTTCCTCTTCCTCTGTTATCCATCTTCCCACTCTGATACCAAATGATGTTGCCAAAGCTTGAGATTCATTCACAAGATCAAATAAACCATGAAAACACAAGAGAATGGAAAAATAAATCTCTTTTATTCGTTCTCCATCCTAACAATTACATTTGAAGTTCAACCCCTTATAGCTACTATTTGAGATTTTCGAAAACAACTAATTTTATAAAAACAACATTGTTTTAGAAAACAGTTAATTTAGAAAATTCTCACATGTCTGTAAAATTGACCACTAACTAGGAGCTAACTAGCGTGACATTATTTTTCAACTCACGTTTTTCATTAATCTCATATACTAAGAGATAATTAATAATTGAAAAATTAAAAATTCTCGTAAAAAAACTAAAACCCCAATTTGAGGTCTTATATGAAGGAATTTGGCCCTGAAAAAGTGTTGAAATGATGTCCCATCGGGTAGATCCTATCGGCATGGAAGTGAAATCTTCGAGACACAACTCTGTTGATGGGACCTAAATCCCCTGACTCAACAACAGGAACCAAACCCACCATCGAGGCCCAATTAGACTCTGCGGCGTTTGGAGTGGAGTGGTTATCTAGATCTTGCAATCTGGCTGAATTATCGATGGGCTTTGTGTTTCCTGGTGAAGGATCTTCCTCCAGTTAGGATAGTTCTTTTTCCATATTTCTCTTGGGTGGGGTTGGTGTAAGAGATGCAAGCCATTATAAACCAACTTGACAAATAATAGGAAATAATTTTTAACTGGTGGGAAGAGGTCGAGCTTGGGATAACCCGCTGCTCAAACATGCAAACAGTGATTCTATGCCACATGGCCTAGTACTTATACATTAACTAAATAAGCACCCAATTATTTTCTGATAAAAACTAATTAACAAAAAGAAAACACATATGTAATCAAGATCACGGTAAGAAAAATAATTCATCTACCATAACATTCATCACATAACAACATAACGATTTATCTTCATCATTAAAGAAAAGAACATCAAAACATTGCACCAGATAACTTGACAACATAATTAATTTCTCTTACTCATTTACCGCATCATTCATGGAACAAGAAAGGAAATAATTCTTCTCCAACTCCAATCACATACATCTGATGAAAACAACTTGTCTTTGGTCCAAAAGGACTTCTCAATTCACAACAATCTCAAAATAATTATCAACAACCAAAAGAAAGAGTTCTTACAACAACCATCAACCCTTGACTATCCAGTCGATGTCTCTATTTATAATATAAAATTCAACCAAAATTAACGGCTAAACACAGTTCAAGCCACACAAAATTTTCCGCGTGGCGTGATCATGCAACAGCTTCTTTAACATTCCACCCGAGATGTCTCTTTAAAAGGGTGACTTATTTCATACTCATACCATCTGATAAACAAATATTCACAGGTTTGGACCCATGGAAACCTGTGTTGTTCCATAGGGGTAGCATATACACCTCTGATATCCACTGCATGCACTCGGTACTTCACCAAACTGAAGTTCAACTATTGTAGTATGACCCGAGGTCTGATCGGGTGTTCCGTGAATTGTTGCACTAGCTCTAGTTTTACATCGGTGACCTTTGCACACTCTTCGATCCATAGTGAGTCCTGCTCAGCATGTATCTTGAGCACACTTCTCAGGTCGATTAATTCATCGGGGGTATCGAACTCAGGAAGACCGACATCCTTCATTACTTTATTAATTTTACCCCAACGTTTCTGGCACTTGGCCCATTGTTGTTGGATTTTTGGGTGTGGGTCCTAGGATATCTTAGCCCAGTACTCGACAGATTTATTCATGCGTTCGAGGATTCTTTTGCTTACTAGTCAAATTCCATGTCTTTCATGTTCTCGGCCTTGCTGAACCGCCTCAATTTATTTGAGTCTTTCCACCGCTTGTTGTGCCTTTTTGTGCCATTGCTCCATCTCCTTACATGTTGCGAGTGCCATGAGAGTGTCTTCTTGGAACTCGACTATGTTTTTGGTCAATAGGTGCCCTTGTTTCTTGAACTCGCTGTAAAATCCGTTGAACTCACTCCTCATATACACAGTGGTCTATGTAGCGCTTTTGTAGTACTCGGCCAAATGGAGAACATGTTCGAGCTCCATTAGAGTGGAGGCTAATTCCTTTTCATCCTTCCTGGCTCTATCTTGGGTGGCATTAGAGAGGGCTCTTCCCATGCCAATTAGTTCAGATGCATGAGCATCTGTTGTGTTGATTAAGCTCTCCTCAGTGGTTACTAAGATGGAGTGATCCAAGGTGATCCTTCTCTTTTTTGTCGTCCTTTGAACAATGGCCTTTCTCTTTTGATCATAGGAGATCGCGTAGATGTCTGCTACCTCATCTACCAGGTCTGGTATCTGCTAGTCGCCCCATGTGAGGTTGTTTCCCAGGCTTCCAGTGGTGTATATTTTTTCAAGAATGGGCTCTCTAACTTCCTCATTCAGCCTTGTAAATCCGACTTCTTCTTGTTGCTCGTCAGAGATTTGAGTATTGGGTAGAATAGAGGTATCGGGCCTAGACTCGTTACTTACTTTCTTGTCGTCCATAGAACTGTAGGCTTCCTTTTGTGGAGGTTTATCACTCGGGCGTGTATTTCTTTCCGGTTCATCGGACTCCCTTGTTGCGATATCACCTTCAGATTTTGTTTCCTTTTGTGGGACCTCCTTGTCCTGAACTTCGAGAATTTTGGAAGAGGTATTTTTGGGACCTTCTTCTTCTTGGACGTGCACTAGGGTACCATGAGAGGGTTCTAGGCTCTCGTTGTCATTGTATATATGTATAAGTGTGCTCAATGGATTAGGCACTTGTGTTTCTATCGATACCCAACCTGTCTCTAGTTGAGTTGTTCCTCCTTCCGAGGGATCAATCAGTGATGTTGTAGATTCGGGATTGCCTGACCCATTGGTGTCATCGGGAACTATGGGACTAGGATCACTTGGCTCTGTCGGGTCTCTTTGGACAGTAGTTGAAATCCCAGGAATTATGACAAGATGTCGGTTATCCTACATCTGCTTCATTAGTAGCTGAGATTGTTGGTATAAAAGTGTGCCCCTTTCTTGTGTAGTTTGATCTTCGGGGGGATCCCTAGTTTCTATCGGGGATTCTTGATGAGCTCCTGCAGCCTCAACATCTTCTTGGGAATTTCTTATTCCTTCATCCAATTCATATGCTGCTGACTCTTCCGGGTGTTGGATAATTTCTTGAACTGCCTTCTCTAAAAACGTTGCATGTTCTTCATAGCTCATAGCTCTAAACCTGGTTCCTTGAGGATCAACTTTCTTGGATGCCACTACATTCCAGTCTTGAGCGTTCTCAATGAAAATTTCATCCTCGAACCGGTCATGGGCATAGGGCCAATAGGATGATACCTGTGACGTGTGTTGTAGGAAAAACCCCTTGGGATCATGCTTGTGAAATCGACTGGTTTGGAACTGAAATTTCAATTGACCCAACCCAAGTTGTTTAGCATGTGTTGTGTCTTTGACCATGAAGAAGCCGATATGAAACCCATACGGTATGAAAGCCTGCTTCTTCTATTTTACTAAAGTTTCATTGTATCAATGCAAGATGGTTTGATAGCAAATTTCTCCTAACACTTGCCGGTTAGGAATGTAAATGTGCAATAGGTGGGGTGCTCATGTGGCACCGAAAACCCAGATGTAGGTTTCCCATTCATCTAAATACCAATGACCAATTTTGGCTATGACTTTCTTTGCCTTGTTGACAATCTAGGTCATTCTCTCCTGAAGAGAAAGAAATAAATGCATGCAATAAACTGATCACATATGATAACATAGGATTTCTTGTACCTGTTTTCTCATAGGATGTTGAAGTATACATGGACTGCCAGCTCCGAAGGGTGCCAATTTAGGTTCATCCCAATAAAAGCGTTTTTGGTGCAAATGGCGTCCAGTAGATACGAGGCCATGTAGAAGGTGGGGGTATCTCCCTCCTTTGGCACTTGAGCCTGTCTTATGCAGGTGCTTAGCTATTTGGAGATGATGGCACCCCAATTGAAACTCATACCTAAAATGGAAACCGTAAAATCTATAGGCATCCAAGCCTCTGAAAATCGGGAGCAATCTTTCTCCCCATGTAACCTGCAGAGTAGAGCCATGAGATATATGTATGGTTCCATGATATTGGTTGTTGGGTACCATCCAACCGTCCGGTTTGTGAATCTTTTGTCTTCTCTCCACCAAGACGCTAGGATATTTCTGGTATCATGTGATGCATAGAAACTTAGAACGAAATAAATGCTCAACTTTTCTCCAGAATCATTGATCTTGTAGTAACTTTGAACCTCTGATGGTAGGAAAACCCCGACGCATTCACCATTATCATCATTAATCAAGAATTTTGGTGCATCGATGTGGTCAATGATCCATTTCAGGAGCTCATTGCAAGGGAAAACTAGAGACCAACTTGCCACCATGTGCAGATAATCCCTACGAATATTTGGAAATACCTCGTCATCGAGCTTCCTTATATCAGGATCGTTATGCGGATTATATTCGAGGGGTTCTTCTTTCTTGATTTTCTTGAAGATCTCTTCCCAGCGAGGGAAAGTTGTCTTTTCTCCAATGTTTGCCTCTGTATCTCTGAAATCTAGGGTCTGGACAAAGGGCTCCTTGGTGATTTCCTTAATGACGGACACTGGCTTGGGGGGGAACTCCAATTGTCTTGCAACTGCTAGTGATGAGCCCTCTCCTACTTTTGATTCTTGCAGCTTTGGTTCCCTTGGCGATTTCCTGGTAGATGGATTCTTTGGAGGCATTGTCCTTGCAATCAAAAAATGCCCTTTAAAAAAACATATACAAAGCATCATTGGGCGAGGATATATAAAATGAAGTGTAAAATGCTAAGCGGACCCATACTTGTAATGCTTGCTACGATAACTGTTTAATACTTACTGGACTTTGGATGCTTCCTCTGGATCATTTATCTCTGCTCTTCTGTTTGTTCTGAATTCCTTGCTGTGCAAAGCGGGATCATACACAATGAATCGAAGAGAATATAACTAGGAAGATATTGTAAGTCATATCAATTAGTTAATACGGGTAATGAATGCAAATTCAAAATAAACCACTATCAGATTTTTGCGGATAAATCCAGACTGCTTGACGGCGGAGGCGCGGATGGAGATGCATTGTATCGGCGAGTTTAACGGTTCCTTTTGATTCTAAAATGAGTTAGTATCTAATGTGCGATCCATGAATTAACTAACAACTGTAAATGCAGTGTACCTAACACACTCAAGGGTTAACACGTCTCGTCACGTCACGTCGCCCAACGAATGGATCGGGGTTCAGCTAGTATCTGTGCGTTCTTACATTGATATTCTCTTTGATGAAACTTTTGACGCCGATGATATCAGTGATTAGGAGAAAGTTCAGGCGTGCATCTTATCGGTGGTTCACTATCTTGCTAAGATTTCATCTTCGAAAACATTTTAGGGAGTCGGCGGTCAGCGATGTCACTTTTCCTTTCGCGCACTACTTACTACTACATCTTTCTTCCGAAACTGAGTGGATCGCCCATTGGCAAGATCCTTCTTGAAGTTTTATTCATAGGGAAGGAATGCTTTCATCAGTCGATGCCAATGAAGGTCGGCACTCGACTACCTTGGCTTCCCCATGATTTTTTCCACCTTAATCTTTCACCGATGTCAAACTTCTCTTGTGAGTCGAGGAAAAGTTTGGGTCGTCGATTCCTTGAGTAGTTGTTAAGTCTCTTTAGGGTTAAGATGATTCTTCGTTGTATGCTCAAGTGGAATTTAATCAATTAGAATGTGAAACATATAAGATAAGTGAAGAATTAGTTTTGTGCCAAGGCGAAAACAACTCAAAAGTAAAATACTGGGTGGTACCCAAAAGGAAATGGTCATAAAACTTTTAGGGTGTGTTGAGTACTCAACAAATGGCGATTTACTAGGCGAATGCATAATATTTGTTCCTCCTACATTTCCCTTGAGGTATTACCGAACCTCAGAATAGGTATATCTGATACTTCTTTTATTCGTATTGACCGAAGTTATTATTTTTTCCCCTTTTTTATTTATTTATTTTATTTTATTATTGAAAGAATTTTTTTAGGGCTTGATTGTTCACTGGGAGGGCATCAAGTTCCCCCCTCAGATTTTGCAACCGATAAGTACCTACCCCAATCTTCTCAGCAACCTAGAAAGGACCAAGACATAGGCTCTGAAACTTGGAATGTTTCCCTTTGTGTTCATTTTTCTTATCCCACTTCAGGACTAAATCTCCTACTTCAAAGTTCTTTTCCTTAGCTTTATGCTTGTCAAACCATCTTTTCACTATCTGTTGATGAGCCAATAATTTTGACTTAGCCTTATCTCTCTCTTCTTCCAACATAAGCAGAGTGTTGATTCTTTGTTGCATGGTTGAGGAAGGTTCTTCGTTAGAATCTTGGGCCAATTGGAGAGATGGCAGATAAAACACGTTCAGGAGGATGGCTTCCTGTCCGTAGAGTAGAAAGTATGGGGAATTTCCTATGGCTTCTTTGGGTGTGACCCTATCAGCCCATAGGGAATTATGAATTTGATTATGCCAATTTATTTGGTTATCTGTAACTATCTTCTTTAGTATCCTTACCAGGTTCTTATTGGTCGATTTTGCTACATCGTTTCCATGAGGGTAATAATTTGCAGAGTACTTGATTATGATCCCTTTGTCCAGAGAAAACTCTGTCAGTAGGGTAGAAGAGAAGTAAGATACGTTATCAAAGACTAGAATAGAGGGGGCACCAATCCTTCTAATCATATGTTGTTCTATAAATTGGATCACTATTTTTTCATTCACATGAGTCAGAGGAATGGCCTCTGCCCATTTTGTGAAATAGTCGGTGGTAGTAAGAATGTACTTGTGCATTTTTTATGAGCTAGGCGTAATTTCTCCTATGATATCCAACCCCCATAGCTCAAAAGGTCTAGAGACAGTCACAGGATGAAGTGGGACCGCTTCCCTTTTCTCCTTGCCATCACTTATTTGACAAGTTTTACAATTCCTAGCATAAGTATGAGCATCCTTGAACAAAGTGGGCCAATAATAGCCGGCCCTCAAAATTTTATGAGCGGTGGTGTTCCCTGCAAAATTTCCTTTGGTGGGGCCATCATGGAGTTCCTTTAACACTTTATCGACGTCTTCACGTTCGAGACATCTCAACAATACCCCATCATAGTTGATCCAGAAGAGTACCGAATTTATAAGGCGATACTGCACGGATTTTAATCAGAGGGCTCTCCTTTCTCTGGCGTTGAGATTTCTGAGACAAGTACTGTGATGTAGTAGATAATCTAAATACTTGTACCAGGAGTCCCATCCCAGGGAAATGTATGTTGCTTCACCACACCATAGTGCTATTTTGTTTTCCCACACGGGATTTTCTTTTGCTTGATCTTGAGCTTCGACTGCATTCTTTCACAAGCCTTGTCCTTTTACTAACTTGAAGGGTTTTATATCTAGATCAAATTCCTAGACTACTACCATACAATTCCCTCTTATTTATCCCATTTATTGCTAGGTGAACAAGGATCATATTATAGGGTGTGGCACGATCACCTTAGTGTGATTATTGAGGATGTAAGACCTGAAATGTTTTACCTCTTTATAGACCGCCTAGGCCTTCTTGTCTATGGCGGGGTAATTGAGCTCAGCTCCTTGGAGATTGGTACTCATAAATGACACTGGGGCTTCATTGTTGTCATCATCCTTCTGAGTCAAGACCGCAGCTAGTGATTGGTCGAAAGAGAAAGTGTAAATGTTAAAGTCTCTATTGAAATTGAAACTTCGCAATACCGGGGCCTGGGATATGGCAGCTTAGATATTGTTGAAAGCGTCTTTTCATTCATCATTCCACTTAAATTCAGAGTCTTTGTGAATCATATTTTGTAAGGGTTTGATGATTTCGGCGAATTCGGGAGTGAATTTCCTTACAAAATTGATCTACCCGAAAAAGGACTGCATGGCTTTCTTGATATGGGGTAGCGGGAGTTGTGATATGGCCTTAATCCTTTCAGGGTCTATGCGAATTCCCTCTTGAGATATAATATGAGCTAACAACTTACCTTCTTCAACACTGAAGATAGTTTTCTTAGGATTGAGTGATATACCATATTTTTGGCATCTTTCAAAAATCTGAGCTAAGTGTTGGATGTGTTCTTATCTATTCTTCGAATACACCGTTACGTCATCTAAATATACTACCACACACTTATTGATAATTCCTTGAAAATCCACATCCATGGCTCTTTGAAAGGTTGCTCCTGCGTTAATTAAGCCGAAAGGCATGCGCTTATAAGCGAAGGTTCCCCATTTGGTTTGGAAGGTATTTTTTAATCAGTCTTCCTCTGAAACCAACACTTGGTTGTATCCCGAGAAACTGTCTAGCAGAGAGAAAATCTCCGAGCTTGACACAGTCTGTAGGAGTTGTTCCATTGGTGGGACGGGATAATTGTCCTTTTTTGAAGCTCTGTTGAGGTTCTGAAAATCTATGCATAATCGGATTTCTCCTGACTTCTTCCTCACTAGAACAAGATTTGCTACCCAGACAGAATGCCTAACTTGGAAAATTATCTTTGCATCTAAAATATTCCTTAACTCTTGATACATGAGAGGTTCCAGGGATGGATGATACTTTTAGAGATTTTGTTGGAAAGGTTTCATTTCAATTTTCAACGAGATAGTGTGTTGAATAATGTGGGTTTCATACGTTTTTAAATCCTTATAGGACCATGAGAAAACATCCTGGTATTGTCTGAATAATCTGAGGTAGGCCTTCCTCTCTTCCCTAGATATAGATTTGCTGAGATTTACATTCTTTGGGTTTCATGGAGTCCCAAGATTCATAGTTTCATGGAGGGGGAAAGAGCTACCATTCTTCGCATTTTTGGGTCCTTTAAAGAGATCCTTTAGATCAAACAGACTCTCTAGATTGGCTATCCCCTTCGGGATTATGTGAGCTTTCAACTTTCTAACATTTTGTCCTGTTTGGGGGTTAGTTTCAGTTGTCTACTCTCAGAATTCTTCATCGTCTATGGCTAGGTCTTTGAAATTGTCTTGGTTGGTCAAGAATTTTATGATTTGCTTGTCACCTTCAAAGACTTTCCAATTGGAAATATTATTCGGCATCGATGGTTTGTAGAGAAGTTCAACAGTGAATCGAGAGGCTTCATAATCTTCCAAAGGCGATATTCTAGAAGCAGTTGTGGCTAGGGAGTTGGCGAGGATATTCTTTTCTCTGGGGATTGCGGTGATATTGAAAGCCGCAAAGCGTTCTATTAACCTATGCACCTCCTGCTGGTAGTTCTTAAGATGAGGCGAATTTCAATGTATGGTATTTCTCACTTGTTTAACAATAATTTCAGAATCTTCGAAGACTTTTAATTCCTTGATACCCAAATATATGGCTTTCTTTAACCCTTGTACTAGAGATTCATACTCGGTTGTATTGTTGGTACACTCGAATTCTAGTCTACAGGACAAGAAATGATGTTTACCCTTTTGATCCTTGAGTATGCACCCGGCTCCTGACCCTTCTTGTGATTTAGATCCATCAAAATAGAGGGTGAAAATTTGCGAACGATAATTTCTCCTCTCCCTCTCTTCGCCTGTATTTTGTTCTCCAACCTCCTCCTCCAGAAGTCCTAGCGCGGGGTTTTGATAGAAGAGAGAATCTTCTATCGGCATCATGGATTCTTCTTGAAAGATTATTTTGGAATTTTGAGTAAGCGGAACATTGGACAGGAGAGGTGAAAAGTTGTCGAAGTGAGAATCACAAGAATAGTTTCCCAATATGGGGAATTCGGTAGAGGTTGGTTCGTTCAGAGTTTCTAGATCAGTGACTGTATGTTTTAGATATCTTTCCCTATCGATTATGATCATGTTATTTTATCCCTTCAGTGGTAGCCAAAGGTGTGCCCAGTCGGTACTGAAATATCCGTTCATCTTTTCAGACTAATCTTGGCTCAACAATAGCCCATATGCCTCAGGGATATCCACCACAATGATGTCAATCACCTGCACGAAGTTAGGATGCATCATTATCCTGATCATCATATATTTGAGCTCTCCCATGACCTTGACCTGGGTTCTATCTAGTTGTATGACATGTTTATCACTTTTGAGAGGGACAACACCTAGTTTATTACACACGGCCAAGGGAATGACATTAGAGGACGCCCCAGAATCGACTAGACAATTGTGAAGATCCCTGTTGAAGACTTAAAACGTCAAAAGGAAAGGTGGTAAAAAAGGCCTTTCTTTCCTACCTTCCGAGTAGGTGTTTACAGTTGTCTTGCTCACCATATCTGTTGGGGGAAGTATCTTGTTCTGACTATATTCATTGGTCGCATTTCCTACCGAATTTAGAGCTTACAATAGGAAGTATTTTTGATGATGAATTCTGCATACGTCCATAACTGATATATTAGCTTTCAGTTTCTTCAAATCTTCGACTACGTTATACTCTAGTTTAGGAGAATCATGGGTGTGGATTCTTATAGGATCTTTACCGGGGGTGAAAGGCATTTTCGGGTGGTCAGGAATTAACTTACTTTGCGGGGCCCGAGTGACGTCGACATCTTTCAAGCCGGGTTTCCCCTTACTACGTGTTTGTATTGTTGATACTTCTGAGGGTTGTTCTTGAGACTCAAACAAATCACCTGAAGACGCGATCACGCCGGGATCCCATATCAGCATGGTTGTGTCTCGTGGTGGGTCAGATTCTTCCTGATCGACACTATTCATAGCCGAACTACTTGGTTGCTCGGTCAGGGAGACCTCATCTAGAAAATGATTGGCCATTAAATTCATGGCATGGACCCATTGAGGTAATTCTCTTTCCGAGTGGTTCCCTTTGTGATAAGTATAGAAAGAATCAGATGCGACATTCCCTAGGTCAATGTTTAAGTTGGTTGGGGGAGGTTCAATTGCTTTGAAAGGATGGTTTCTTTTAAAGAAAGGCTTATAGGGTCTTTGGCCTTAGTTTCCTTCTCCTGTGCTTCTTTTCATGTCTATGATCTCATTTGATAGTTTCTTGACCATGCGCTGCAGATCTTCTATATCTCCATTACCTTTGTCGGGAGTTTGTTCCACCGGTTTCCCTAGCGGTCTAGTCAAAAGGAGTCCTCTTCTAGGAGGGGGCTGGCTTTATTTTCTCACTAGAGAACCCTAGCCTTCTTTACATCCTTTCATATAGAATTCTATCGTCTTGGATTCTTCAAAATTCTTTGCAAGGGTTTTCTTGGTGGATCTTTTAACAAACATGGAAATAGAAGCCAAGTGCGCGTTGGCATAAACCTCGATTTGCAAATCTTGAGTTGGTTTTGCCATGGGATGAAATTTGTTTAGGATGGTTGTGAATATTTGATTGAAATCTTTGACCCTCTCTTTTGGGGTCATGGTGGCTGTGAACAGATAAGCCATCAGGGCTCCTGTAGTAGTTTCTTCCACAAATTTGTCTAGAAAATCCTTTTGGAATTTAGTCCAGCTGGTTATGGATCCTACTAGAAAATTAAAATACCACGTGGAATACGGATTTTCAAACGTGTATGGAAAAAGTATGCATACTACATATTCTTGTTTAGCGTTCATAAGCATGATCGCAAGTATGAATTTCTTGAAGTGATCTTAGGGCAAACCTAAAGTTTCAGGATCATACTTGGGGAGCATCTTTTTTGGGTGTCGGGGAAGATTATGTACTCGTCCCGATACGACCATAGCGTCTTCGGCTAGCCAAGTTTGGTTGTCTTGGAGTGGAAATTCTCTTTCCTCCCCATGACCATTATTCCCTTCCATATCTTCAGAGTCAAAGTCAAACTCTTCTTCTTCTGAAAAGTCACTAGGTTCGGAGATGTTGTCGGGTGGCGTCTCAGGTATCAGATCGAGAGGTTCTTGGATTTCGGTAATCACGAAATCTATTAAGTCTTTGACGAAGTGTATGAAAACTTCATCGGGAGTGTTGACTACTGATCTTCTCTATTGTTTTCTTCAAGGGAGGATGTGGGTGAAGGGAAACGTGCCAATTTTCCAGGCTTAGGCTCTAGTAATTCTCCTGAATTGATTCACTTCCTCGTGAGGGAGGGCGTAAGGTATTTCAAGGTGAAGAGGTCCTTCCTCGAAATGGGTGAGTTATCTGCTTCGAGAGTGCTTGGTAAACGTGGTTTGTCTATCGGATGACTAGCCATGCATGTGGACCACTACGAATCTGTAGGCTGTTTGAAATGTTATATAACTTATATATTCAACCATTCATTCTCAGGCCCTCCTTCTAGCGCCAATTCTGTTGATGGGACCTAAATCCCCTGACTCAACAGTAGGAACGAAACCCACCACCGAGGCCCAATTAGACTCTGCAGTGTTTGGAGTGGAATGGTTCTCCAGATCTTGCGATCTGGTCGAATTATCGATGGGATTTGTGTTTCCTGGTGAAGGCTCTTCCTTCAGTTAGGAAAGTTATTTTTTTGTATTTCTCTTGGGTGGGGCTGGTGTAAGAGATGCAAGACGGTATAAACCAACTTGACAAATAATAGGACAGAATTTTTAACTGGTGGGAAGAGGTCAAGCTTGGGATAACCTGCTGCTCAAACATGCAGACAATGATTCTATGCCATAGGGCCTAGTACTAATACATTAACCACATGAGCACCCAATTATTGTCTGATAAAAAATAATTAACAGAAAGAAAACACATATGTAATCAAGATCACAGTAAGAAAAATAATTCATCTACCATAACATTCATCACATAGCAACACAATGATTTATCTTCGTCATTAAAGCAAAGAACATCAAAACATTGCACCAGATAACTTGACAACATAATTAATTTCTCTTACTCATTTATTGCATCATTCATGGAACAGGAAAGGAAATAATTCTTCTCCAACTCCAATCACATATATCTGATGAAAACAACTTGCCTTTGGTCCAGAAGGACTTCTCAATTCACAGTAGTCTCAAAATAATTATCAACAACCAAATGAAAGAGTTCTTACAAAAACCATCGACCCTTGACTAGTCGGTCGATGTCTCTATTTATAATATAAAATTCAACTAAAATTAACGGTTAAACACAGTTCAAGCCACACAAAAGTTTCCACGTGGCGTGATCATGCAATAGCTTCTTTAACAGTCCACTTGAGATGTCTCTTTAAAAGGGTGACTTCTTTCA
Organism: Picea engelmannii; assembly: GCA_009831015.1. Classification (NCBI taxonomy): domain Eukaryota; kingdom Viridiplantae; phylum Streptophyta; class Pinopsida; order Pinales; family Pinaceae; genus Picea; species Picea engelmannii. Next base: position 383,210 of record ML779402.1, read on the forward strand.
TACTCAGACCATCTGATAAACAAATCTTCACAGGTTTGGGCACATGGGAACCTATGTTGTTCCATAGGGGCAGCATATACTCCTCTGAAATCCACTGCGTGCACTTGGTACTTCACCAAACTAAAGTTCAGTTGTTGTAGTATGACCCGAGCTCTGATCAGGTGTTCCACGAATTGCTGCACTAGCCCTGGTTTTGCATCAATGACCTTCACGCACTCTTCGATCCATAGTGAGTCCTGCTCGACATTTTTCTTTAGCACACTGCTCAGGTCGATAAATTCATCGGGGGTACCAAACTCGGGGAGGCCGACATCCTTCATTACTTTATTAATTTTACCCCAACGTTTCTGGCACTTGGCCCATTTTTGTTGGATTTCTCGATGTGGGCCCCGGGACATCTTAGCCCAGTACTCGAAAGATTTCTTCATGTGGTCGAGGTTTCTTTTGCTTACTATCTAAATTCCATGTCTTTCCTGTTCTTGACCCTGCTAAACCACCCCAATGTATTTGAGTCTTTCCACCGCTTGCTATGCCGTTTCGTGCCATCGCTCCATATCCTTACACATTGTGAGTTCCATGAGAGTGTGTTCTTGGAACTTGGCTATGTTCGTGGTCAATAGGTGCCTTTCTTTCTTTAACTCCTTGTAAACTCCGTTGAACTCACTCCTCAGATACACAGTGGTCTACGTAGCGCTTTTGTAGTACTTGGCCAAATGGAGAACATGTTCGAGCTCCTTTAGGGTGGTGACTAATTCCTTTTCATCCTTCATGGCTCTATCTTGGGCAGCATCAGAGAGGGATCTTCCCATGCCAATCAGTTCAGACGCACGAGCATCTTCTCTATTGATTAATCTCTCCTCTGGGGTTACTAAGATGGAGAGATCCATGGTGATCCTTCTCTTTTTTTCCATCCTTTGAACAATGGCGTTTATCTTTTGAACATATGAGATCATGTAGATGTCTGCTACCTCGTCTAACAGTTCTGCTATCTGTTGGTCGCCCCACATGAGGTTGTTTCCTAGGCTTCCCGTGATGTATATTTGTTCGAGAATGGGCTCTCGGACTTCCTCGTTCAACCTTGTAGATCTGAATTCTTCTTCTTGCTCGTCGAAGATTTGAGTATTGGGTAGAATAGAGGTATCGAGCCTAGAATCGTTACTTACTTGCTTGTCAGTCGTAGAAATGCGACTTCCTTTTGTGGAGGTTTGTCACTCGGGCTTGTATTTATTTCCGGTTCATTGGACTCCCTTGTGTCACGATCACCTTCAACTTCTGTTTCCTTTTGTGGGACCTCCTTGTCCTGAACTTCAGGATTTTAGAAGAGGTATTTTCAGGACTTTTGGAAGAGGTCTTTTTAGGACTTTTGGAAGAGGTCTTTTCGGGACCTTCTTCTTCTTGGACATGCACCGGGGTACCATGAGAGGGTTTTGGGCTCTCATCGTCGTTTTATATATGTATAAGTGTGCTCAATGGATTAGGCACTTGTGTTTCTATAGATACTCGATCTATCTCTAGTTGAGTTGTTCCTCCTTCTGAGGGATCAATCGACGATGTTGTAGATTCGGGATTGCCTGACCCATTGGTGTCATCAGGAACTATGGGACCAGGATCACTTGGCTCTGTCGGGACTCTTTGGATGGTAGTTGAAATCCCAGGACTTATGACAAGATGTGGGTTATCCTGCATCCGCTTCATTAGTAGCTGAGATTGTTGGTATAAAAGGGCGTCCCTTTCTTGTGTAGATTGTTCTTCAGGGGGATCCCTGGTTTGTACCAAGGATTCTTGATGAGCTCTCACAGCATCAACATCTTCTTGGGAATTTATTATTCCTTCATCCAGTTAATATGATGTTGACTCTTCCAGGTGTCGGCTAATTTCTTGAACTGACTGCTCTAAAAAAGTTGCCTGTTCTTCATAGATCATAGCTTTAAACTTGGTTCCTTGAGTATTAGCTTTCCTGGATGCCACTACATTCTGGTATTGAGCGTTCTCATTGAACATTTAATCCTCGAACCGGTCATGGGCATAGGGCCAACAGGATGATACCTGTGATGCATGCTGTAGGACCAACCCCTTGGGATCGTGCTTGCAAAATCGACTAGTTTGGAACCGAAATTCCAATTGACCCAGCCCAAGTTGTTTAGCATGCACAGTGTCTTTGACCATGCAAAATCCGATATGAAACCCATATGGTATGAAAGCCTGATTCTTGTCTTTTACTAAAGTTGCATTGTATCCTTGCAAGATGGTTTGATAGCAAATTTCTCCTAACACTAGCCAGTCAGGAACGTAAATGGGCAATAGGTGGGTTTCTCATGTGGCGTCGAAAACCCATATGTAGGTTTCTCATTCATATAAATACTAGTGACCAATTTTGGCTATGACTTTCTTTGCCTCGTCTGACAATCTAGGGCATTCTCTCCTGAAGAGAAAGAAATAAATGTGTGCAATAAAATGATCACAGATAATAGCATAGGATTTCTTGTACCTGATTTCCCATAGGATGTTGAAGTATACATGGACCTCCAGCTCCGAAGGGTTCCAATTTAGGTTCATCCCAGCAAAATCATTCTTGGTGCAAATGGCGTCTAGTAGATACAAGGCCATGTAGAAGGTGGGGGTATCTCCCTCCTTTGGCACCTGAGCTTGTCTTATGCAGGTGCTTAGCTGTTTGGAGATGATGGCACCCCAATTGAAACTCGTACCTGAAATGGCAACCATAAAATCTAGAGTCATCCAAGCCTCTGAAAACCAGGAGCAGTCTTTCTCTCCATGTAACCTGCAGAGTAGAGCCATGAGATATATGTATGGTTCCTTGAGATTGGTTGTTGGGTACCAGCCAGCCATCTGGTTTGTGAATTTTTTGTCTTCTCTCCACCAAGACGCCATGATCTTTTTGGTATCATGTGATGCATAGAAACTTAGAATGAAATCTGTGCTCAACTTTTCTCTAGAATCATTGAGCTTGTAGTAACTCTGAACCTATGATGGTAGGAAAACCCTGACCCATTCATTGTTATCATCATTAATCAATAATTTTGGTGCATCGGTGTGGTCGATGAGCCATTTCAGGAGCTCAATGCAAGGGAAAACTGGAGACCGACTTGCCACCATGTGCAAATAAGCTCTACGAATATTTGGAAAGACCTCGTCGTCGATCTTCCTTGTATCAAGATCACTATGTGGAGTATATTCGAGGGTTTCTTCTTTCTTTATTTTATGGAAGATCTCTTCCCAGCGAGGGAAAGTTGTCTTTGCTCCAATTCTTTCCTCTATATCTCCAAAATCTGGGGGCTGGAAAAAGGGCTCCTTGGTGATTGCCTTAATGATGGACACCAGCTTGGGGGGGAACTCCAATTGTCTTGCGAATGTTGGTGATTAGCCCTCTCCTACTTCTGATTCTTCCAGCTTTGGCACCCTTGGTGATTTCCTGGTAGATGGATTCTTTGGAGGCATTGTCCCTGTAATCAAAAAATTCCCTTTAAAAAAATGTATACAAAGCAGCGTTGGGTGAGGATATATAAAATGAAGTGTAAATCGATAAGCGAACCCATACATGTAATGCTTTCTACGATAATTTTTTAATACTTACTGGACTTTGGATGCTTCCTCCAGATCGTTTAGATCTGCTCTTTTGTTTGTTCTAAATTCCTTCTTGTGAAAAATGGGATCATACAAAATGACTCGAAGAGAATATAACTGGGGAGATATTGTCAGTCATATCAATTAGTTAATATGGGTAATGAATTCAAATTCAAGTTAAACCACTATTGGATTTTTGCTGATAAGTCTAGACTGGTTGACGACGAAGGCGTAGATGGAGATGCATTATATCGGTGAGTTTAATGGTTCCTTTTGATTCAAGCACGATACAGTAACTAATGTGTGATCCATGAATTAACTAACAATCGTAAGGTACCTAACACACTCAGGGGTTAACACATCACGTTGCCCGACGAATGGATCGAGGTTCGGCTAGTATTCGTGTGTACTTACATTGATATGTTATTTGATGAAACTTTCGACACTGATGATATCGGTGATTGGGAGAAAGTTCAGTTGTGCATCTTATCGGTGGGTCACTATCTTGCTAAGCTTTCATCTTCGAAAACGTTTTAGGTAGTCGGTGGTCGACGATGTCACTTTTCCTTTCGCGCAGTACTTACTACTACATATTTCTACTGAAACTGAGTGGATCGCCCATCGAAAAGATCCTTCCCGAAGTTTTATTCATAGGGAAGGAACGCTTTCATCAGCCGACGCTGATGAAGGTCAGCACTAGGCTACCTTGGCTTCCCCACAATTTTCTCCACCTTAATCTTTCGTCGATGTCGAACTTCTCTTATGAGTCAGGGAAAAGTTTGGGTTGCCGATTTCTTGAGTATTTGTTAATTATATTTAGGGTTAAGATGATTCTTTGTTGTATGCTCAAGTGGACTTTAATCAATTAGAACGTTAAACCTATAAGATAAGCGAAGGATTAGTTTGATGCTGAGGCAAAAACAGTTCAAAAGTAAAATAAAGGGTGGTACCCAAAAGGAAATTGTCACATAACTTTTAGGGTGTGTTGAGTACTCAAAAAACTCCCAGTAAAATTTCATCCCAAACATATAACTGAGTCAAAAGTTATGACCCTTGGAAAATCCTTGAAAAATCCCTACATCATTATCCTCTTGTTGAAAATAACGCAGCTCCTGCAAGTTAATGTCTTCAAACTATTGCCATTTAATGGGATCTACGTTTAGTAAGTCACCCTATGTAATCCACATACTCTTTGTTGGTGCTACGCCTTCCCACTGGACCAGATATCGGCTGTATCGGCCTTATCGAGTATGAAGGGTATTCTTATCTAAAATATGTGCAATATTTTCCTTTTTCTTGCTTGGAATGGCCTGTTTCTAATTCACCTCTACCTCACTGTCATCACCTAGATCGTCCCCATGGAAGACATACAAATCAAAAACGTTAAACAGAGGGGAGATATCAAGGTCAGTTGTTAAATCAACCTTATAAGAATTGTCATTGATTTTATTGAGAATCTTACATGGACCAATTTTCGTATACTTCAGTTTGTGGTAGGTTCCTCGAGGAAACTGTTCCTTATGTAAATAAACCATCACCAAATCATTTTCATTGAATACCTAGTATTGTCGGTGAGAATCTTTGATAATTTTGTTTTGTTCATTATTGGCCTACAATTTTTCTCTCACATGTTGTTGCAACTATTGAATGTGTTCTGCAAATGCTTCCCCATCATCATTGATCCTATCCCCAAGTGGTAGTTACACCAAATCTAGGACACCCATAGGTTTTCTACTGTAAACACCCTAAAATATAGATTTACCTGTATATCTATTCACTGAATTATTGTAGGAAATTTTTTCTTGAGGTAAATCCAAATCCCACTCCTTGGATTCTCTCCAACAATGCTCCGTAACAGGTTTCCCAAACTTCGATTTACCACCTCAGTTGGCCCATCTGTTTGGAGGTGATAAGAATTGTTGAACTGTAATTTAGCCCCCATTTTCTTCCATAAAGTCCTCCAAAAATGACCGAATAATTGAGTATCTCGATCAGAGTTAATATTTTTTCGAACCCCATGCAATCTAACAACTTATGAAAAAAACAATTCTACCACCCGTGATGCATCACTAGTTTTCTGGAAAGCAATGAAATAAGCCATTTAGAGAACCTATCAACAACCACAAAAATATAATCATTACCTCATTGTGTGTTTGGGAGCCCCAACAAAAAATCCATGCTTATGTATGTTCATGGACCTATGGGCACTAGTAGTGGCATATACAACCATGTGTTCTATGAGTGTCCTTTAGACATTTGAGTAATCCGACATCATGCCACATACCTGGTTATATCTTTTTTCATATTCAGATAGTAATATTTATTTTCGATTGTTAGCCCTTGACCAAGTTTTGGGATAATCTTGGTCATGTTGACCATTTTTGGGACTTCGACAGCCTATCGAAGATGGAGCGCCAGATGAAGTGGAGATTGCGGAATCTCGGCCCACTTTTGGGTCCCTTTTTGGGTTTTGGGAATATGTAATGGGAAAGAGATGTTGGCCCGTGGGTTTACCCATGCTTAGGCCACTTTTGTATGTATAAATAGAAGGATAGGCAAGCAATTAGTAGTAGTTGAATATTTTATCTATGTGATATAGGCTAAGTGCCAAGATGGGATTTGTGTGATCAAAGGTTTTGTGCATTCTATATAGACTTGTAGAGATTAGCGCAAGTCCCTGTGTGAAGATATAGAAGGCTTTGTGTTGTAAGGCAAGGAAGAAGGATCTAGGGAGCTGCATAGATCTTCTGTCCTGTGGAGAGTAAGGGTTTCTAAGGCTCTGTGCTTGTAACCGATTGGCCGACGATAATAAAGAAGAGTTGGTGGAGATAGCCCCAGGGTGGGGGTGAACCACGTAAATACGATGTTGTCTGCTTTGTGTCTTGTTCTAATGCATTGATGTGATTATTTGATAAGTGCTTTGAGATGAGTAGATAGATCTGATATATATGCTTATGCTAGGTTCTTATGGAGTGTAGAATGTTAGATATGATCCATGTGTATATGCTAAGTGCTTGATCTGTTAGATCTGAATAACCTATTCATGCTAAGTTCTTGAATATTCTAGTTCATAGTGAATGTTGTGAAGCTCTGTTATACCAGTGAAGTGGTTATTGATTGCATAATAAAGAACCAACAGTGCTAAGTGCTATATTAAGAGTTGTAATCATAGATCTGTGTCCCATCTAAGGTTGCAAACACTTGATTCCTACAACCACCCATGCTTTTACCTCGGGTGAGACTTCATCTTCTTCACAGGTGTTGCCGAAAGGGCCAATAGTTAGGGTTTTGTTGGTGTGTTGTTCTAGCATTGAACCCCGGGTCTTCCCCTGTGCCAACAAATGGTTCCATTGCTAGGACATAAAACTGTGATTGTTGGGAACTGAGAAGAAGAAGTTTTGTGCAAAAAGGTTGACCTAAAAGTCTTGTGCAAATACCTGTGCCCTAGTGCGCAGTATTATACCTGATTTATAAAACTCTGTGCTGAAAGAGAGAGATCTGATCTAAAAGAGAGAGGCCCGATCTGAAAGAAAGAGACCCGATCTAAGGAAGAGAGGTCGGATCTGAAGAAAAGAAACTATATCTGAATGCTTTGTGCTCTAAGAAAGGTAAAAGTGGGAATTCTTGACTAAAAAAAGGTAAGGTCTATAAGTTATGTGCTTTGATAAAGGTAAGAATAGTTAAAAGTTTTATATATGGAGGCTTTGTGCTCTATAGAAGTAAGATAAGTGAATTTTTTTTTTTCTAAAGTATGGATCTAGGAATGTTTAATAAAATCCATCCTAGTTTGAAAAATAGGGCACTGATAGATGAAAGAAGGCTTGATATGAGTATATCTGAAAAGAATAGTGATACATATGTTATACCTATGCATAGAAAGAATGGTTGGACTAACAAATGGATGCAGGATCCTAGAAATAATTTGTTGCAGGTTAACTCCTATGATCCTAGTGCGCAGTACATAAGAAGTTGGGGATTGTTTAAAATAAATAGAAGAGTGACCCTTTGTTACAATTGCAGAAGACTTGGACATCTTGCTAAGGAATGCCCTGGAAGAAGATCTAGTTGTCTTTGTTGCAAAGCTATGGACCATGAAGTATTGGACTTCCCTAGAATGATCGTTAGGCTTGAAGGAATGAATCTGAATCAAGAAAACCCTAAGGCTGATCCAGAGACCCAGATTATGACAGAACTGCAATAAGAATCAGAGAAAGTATTGATACAAATGAAAGAGACCTTAAACAACCACCAACATGTGAGATTATCAGAGATTTTCAAAGAAAAAGAATGCATTGAAGCAAGAATAGGGGACTTCAACATTGATTATGTCCTTGATGAAGAGACACAAGTAAATATTATGCCATAAAGAACTTGGGAAGCTATAGGGAAGCCTGTTATGATCCCTTCATTAGGAGGAATAGGAATATTCAGAGGAAAGTTGATGATGTTATGTGGAAAATGCGCTCAGATACCTATGACAGTCAATGGAACTTCGACAAAGGAAGATTTTGAGATTATTAAATTCATTGAAGACAGTGCCCCGTTTACCATGTTACTAGGAAAACATTGGATTGATAGAGATCAAGCTAGAAAGAAGGAAGAAGAAGAAGTCTTAGAATAGAAGAGACAAGAGTTAAAGGATTTCATGACCTGAAAGATCACACAATTGATTGAAGAACAGAAGAATAGATCGAAGCTACCTGACACTAGAAGCCCAGATGTTGAAGCTATAAGAACATCGGAAGACATACAGAAGGATGAAAATTCTACCCCATATAAAGAAGAAGTGATACACATGAATCCTAGGAGAGAATCTCAGCAGCGCGAAGTACCTATCACCAAGGAAAATAAGAATCAGAATGGGAAAAGAACCACCGAGACAAAGCTCATGAGGAGGAAGGATAGGAAGCTAAGTAAGAAGAAGGCTAATATTGAGAAGGTACAACAAGTTCCATAGGGTACCTCACAGAAAGAAACTTTGCAGAATTGGAGTTTCGTCGATATATTAGAACAATGACATATGCCACTTCACCATGGCAAAGCAATATAGTCATTGGAAGTCAGTATATCCGTTCAAATGATGCCCCGAACGGCTGGATTTTTTTTTATAGCTCGCCACTAGACCATTGGACCACGCCATAATGGATATAATAAGAGTTAATGAGGCTCATAACTATTGCAAGTAAATCGTTACCAAGATTGCCTATTTATCTTGTCGTGCCATGCACGAAGAACACTTTCACCAACTGAGAATTTGAAGCCTGCAGATTAGCAATTGCATACAGTGCTCATTGTGCTCTTGTTGTTAAATCTAGTGTAGTGTTTAAGACTGTCGTGACCCCGATTATTTTATCCCGAGCATGTATGTCCGATGATCTTACCGCTATCGAAGAATCAGTAACAAAATTTCTTCTCGAGTTAATTTCTGAGAGAATCATGTTGGAGCGAGGGTTATCCACAGGAGTACAAGAATCATCCACAAGAGGATTGGCATCCTCTACATCCACTTCTTCAGACAGACCATCCCAACAGGTAGACGAGAAGAAAACTAAGCACAGAGATGACCTCGCCAATGCTAAGATGATTCTGATCATCCTGCCTGCCTATCTACCCCCTCTGAGCGGTGCCATAAATCGTGACAATGTACCCCAAGAGTTTCAATATGATCTGATCACTGTGTACCTTTCGAAAGGGGTGTGCATAGTTCATGCTGACCAGGATAAGCTCGCAGCATTGAAGTTTAGCGACTTCAACCTCAGCGACAGGAAATTTTGCAGCATGCTCGCTCCGTATAAGTACTTGAACAGAACCAAAGGAAAGAATTCAAAGATTATCCCACAGTCATGGACCCAAAACCTCACRCAGTCCACACTGCTCAATGTGATGAAGATATTGCACTTCGGTAGACACTAGGAAGTGAATGCATGCGTTAAATTGTTGTTGTCCTACTACCATGGAGATTACTTATGGTTGAACCATCACATCATTATGGATCTGACCWTGATCAATTGGATCACAGGGCTTAGTATGCAGGGCCCTGACCCACACGATTTTTATCCTGGAAAGACCTCAGACTGAGCATTAAAACATAGGATCAAAGAGACTTCTGGAGATGTAGATAAGGGTACGCGAGGTTACAAGGCARCCTCTATCCAGAGTGACATAGTGTGCCTTGCATGTCAGTTGATTGCAGGCAATCTAGTTCGAAAGAACCGACCCACCCAAGTGACTGGATTCRTATTCGACCTCGCAGGGAAGTGCACGGAGGGACTACAAATGAACTGGGTGCAGTACCTTGTAAACCATCTAGAGATTAATTGCATGGAAGCACAAGACCAAGGGTATGAGTTCCACTTCAGTTGGCTTCTCATACTAATAGCTTTCATCGCATGGGAGATGTCGGAAGGTGCAACCTTCCCAGACATCAGGCCCTTTGAACCTTTGGCTGTGAAGTTCAGTACATTGTGGTACTTGAGTGATATGAACAAGAAATGGCAATTCAATTCCGTCTTCCACACTTACTACAATCAATTGAAGATCGCCATACAGTCTACACCGCGCATCACTCTGAACACCCTCTACAAGTTTCGGCCCCTGATAAAATTCAGTGCAGATAGGCACTTTATCTACATCACAACACGTGATAACGAGAACAAGTAGTAGTTACACTCCTATTATAAATTAAGAGAAGAAGATCTGGAGGATATCACCAAGGAGTGGTCGGTAGACCTCCTCATTTCAACAGACCCCGCAGAGATTTCTGATATAGACAGTCCAAAGCCTGTGCATGATACTCCTGGACAAAGCAAGACCAAGAAAGATGAAGAAGCTCAAGATGTCAATAGTACCTCTATGAAGACCACGTTGATATCACCTGAGCAGGGAGGTGATGGTGGAGGGCTAGATGGCACATAATTCGAGCAAAATAAAGGCGAAGTTACACTGCCTAGAGAGGAGGAGAATCCCTCCAAGAAATGAAAGGTTACCCCACCAAATCCTTCATCCCGGAAGAAATTTAAGGCAACCAGAACCAAGTTCGAGACTGTCCTCACCCCGAATGACTTCGACTTCATCATCACTGCATTGAACGATGCTTCGCTAGAGATAGCATAAAATCAATATTCCAAGAAGGAGGAGGTGTTCAGTCGTATCAAGGATGAGCTTCAAGGAGTACAACAAGCAATACAGTCTAGCCACGCAGTTTCCACCGCGTCCCTACCATCAGGAACACCAGAGTTAGGTGATGAGCCAACCCAACTACACCGGATTGTTGACATAGTCGAAGCTCACCTTCGATGAGCTCATTATGCTCAAGAAGAGACAATGCAAGCCACATAGGCTTTAGCACAAGTACAGAAAGACCTTGAGGACCAAAGAAGTACTGCAGAAAAGGAAAAGATCACTCTACAAGCAAAATGGGATGAAGATAAAGTATAGCTACAACAAAACAAAGAATAGTTTCTCACAGAGAAACTCGAAGTACAGGAAAGGGTTCACAACACACTTCTCTCTGTGATAGTCATAGAAGTGAAAACTGAGGAATGAGTCCCACAACAGGTGGCACAACTTGAATAAGTAATCCAACACCTTCAACAGTGCATCACAGATCTAGAACTTCGTACTACACCCGAGACCCCTCAAGAAATAAGAGACCTAAAGGAGGCAACTTCCAGCAGCGCAGTTGGCAGATTAAAATCCCTTGCCTTGGAATGCAAGCAGTTGAGCTCCAATAGCGCTTAGACATATGAAAATATCATGGAGAATCCAGAGTTACAGGCATTAGAGTCGTAGCTCTAGGAAGAAAAGAAAAACGCAGATATGCTACAAGCGCAGCTGAAGGCCTTAACACAAATTGAAATAATGAAGAGTTTTCAATAAAAATGCATGGCCCAACAACATATCCACATGATTCAAAGTAAAGTGATGGAAGTCTCTCAACCAGTGCAAGAGAAGGCATGCCAACTATTCACTGAAGTTGAACACCAAGGATCTGAGCTAGAATAGGTTGTCATCATAGTAGAATAATGCCTAGAAGGACCAGTGAACGACACATTGATCCAGGAGTTCACTGAGTAAGAGGGCGTAGCACTATAGTAGGTCGAAGTAGTTCGAGCCAAGATCGAGGCATTCGAGGCAGAATTTCTCAAACCAAAGTGACTCGGGACGAGTCACAGGTGAGTGTTGGGGGTCTGTTAGCCCTTGACCAAGTTTTGGGATAATCTTGGTCATGTTGACTATTTTTGGGACTTCGAGAGCATGTCGAAGATGGAGCACCAAATGAAGTGGAGATTGCGGAATCTCGACCCACTTTTGGGTTCCTTTTTGGGTTTTTGGAATATGTAATTGGAAAGGGATGTTGGCCCGTGGGTTTACCCACGCTTAGGCTTATTTTGTATGTATAAATAGAAGGATAGTAAAGAAAGTAGTAGTAGTCGAATATTGTATCTATGTGATATAAGCTAAGTGAAAATATGGGATTTGTGTGATCAAAGGTTTTGTGCATTCTATATAGACTTTCAAAGCTTAGCACAAGTCCCTGTGTGAATATATAGAAGGCTTTGTGTTGTAAGGCAAGGAAGAAGGATCTAGCAAGATGCACAGATCTTTTGTCCTGTGCGTAGTAAGGGTTTCTAAGGCTCTATGCTTGTAACCAATTGGCCGATGATAATAAAGAAGAGTTGGTGGACGTAGCCCCAAGGTGGGGGTGAACCACATAAATACGATGTTGTCTGCTTTGTGCCTTGTTCTGATGCATTGATGTGATTATTTTCTAAGTGCTTTGAGATGAGTAGATATATCTGATATATATGCTTATGCTCAGTTCTTATGGAGTGTATAATGTTAGATATGATCCATGTGTATATGCTAAGTGCTTGATCTGTTAGATCTAAATAACCTGTTGATGCTAAGTGATTGAATATTCTAGTTCATAGTGAATGTTGCGAAGCTTTGTTATACCAATGAAGTGGTTATTGATTGCATAATAAATAACTAGCAGTGATAAGTTCTATATTAAGAGTTTTAATCACAGATCTATGTCCTAGCTAAGGTTGCAGACACTTGAGTCCTGCAACCACCCCTGCCTCTACCTCGGGTGAGACTTCATTTGCTTCGTAGGTGTTGTCGAAAGGGCTAGTAGTTAGGGTTTTTTTGGTGCGTTGTTGTAGTGTTGAACCTCGGGTCTGCCACTGTGCCAACATCGATTAAGGTTAGCATCTTATCCTTTCCAAAATGTCATGCCAAACAACTGTTGTCAAAAAATGTATCCATGGATTTCAACCAATCTATTAACTTCTCTGATTTAAAATTCCATACATATTCTGAAACTTCCATCTTGATCCTATCATTTCTCCCTTCTAGATCGTTGAGCATCATTTCTTCAAAATACACACGCTCTAATTGTTCTTCTTTGTGTTCTTCATGTTCTTATTCATGTTCTATATGTTGATCTACATTTTCTTGGTTCGTATCCTCATCATACACTTCTCTTTATATTATCTCTGACTATCCATTATGTGTGTAAGATATGCTACTTTCCTTTGGATGTTTTGCATATCTCTGTGGATATGAGCAAGACATGTTCTTCCTCTTCCTCTCCTAGCCATGTTCCCGCTTTGATACCAAATGATGTAGCCAAAGCCTAAGATTCATTCACAAGATCAAATAAACCATGAAAACATAGGAGAATGGAAAAATAACTCTCTTTTATTCCTTCTCCATCATAACAATTACAATCAAAGTTCAACCCCTTATAACTACTATGTGGGATTTTTGAAAACAACTTATTTTATAAAAACAACTATTTTTTAGAAAAACAACTATTTTTTAGAAAAACAACTAAATTTAGAAAATTCTCGCATGACTCTAAAAATGATCACTAACTAAGAGCTAACTAGCGTGAAATTATTTTTCAACTCACTTTTTTTATTAAGCTCGGAAACTAAGTGTCGAACACTTAGTTGCATCTTGAAGAGTTCACTGCCGTCCCATTCATATTTTTTCGATTGGACATCATTTCGACACTTTTTCAGGGCCCAACACAAAATCCATTCTCATATCTGTACATGGAAATTTGGGCACTGGTAGTGGCATATACAACCCTTTGTTTTGTGATTGTCCTTTAGACATTTGAGAAATCCGACATCGTGACACATACCTGGTTATTTATTTTTTCATCTTCGTCTAGTAATACTTATCTTCGATTAAGGATAATGTCTTATCCTTTCCAAATTGTCGTACCAAACCACTACTGTCAACAAATTTATCCATGGTGTTCAGGCAATCTATTAGCTCCTCTGGTTTAAGATTCTCTGCATATTCAGAAACTTACATATTGATCCTATTATTTCTCCCTTATAGATCCCTGAACATCATTTCTTCAAAACACACGCGCTCTAATTGTTCTTCTTCATGTTTTTCATGTTCTATATGTTGATCTATATTTCCTTGGTTTGTGTCTAATCAGACACTTCTCTTTGTATTATTCTCTGACTATCCAATATGCTTGTAAGATCTACTACTTTCCTTTGGAGTTTTTTCATATCTCTGGGCATCTGACCAAGACCTACTCTTCCTCTTCCTTGCCTAGCCATCTTCCCGCTATGATACCAAATGATGTAGCCAAAGCCTGAGATTCATTCACAAGATCAAATAAACCATGAAAACACAAGAGAATGGAAAAATAACTCTCTTTTATTCCTTCTCCATCCTAACAATTACAATTGAAGTTCAATCCATTATAACTACTATCTGGGATTTTTGAAAACAACTAATTTTAGAAAAACAACAATTTTTTAGAAAGAAAACTAAATTTGGAAAATTCTCACGAGTCTAAAACTTACCACTAAATAAGAGATAACTAGACTGAAATTATTTGTCAACTTTATTTTCTGATTAAGATCATAAACTAGGAGATAATTGATAATTGAAAAATAAAAAATTCCTGTAAAAACACTAAAACCCCAATTTGAGGCCTTATATGAAGGAATTTGGCCCTGAAAACGTGTCAAAACAATGTCCAATCGGATAGATCCGATCGAAACGACAATGAAATCTTTGAGACACAACTCCCTATAAAATTTCAACACAAATGGATAATCGAGTCAAAATTTATGACCCTCGGAAAATCCCTGAAAACTCCCTACATCATTCTCCCCTGGTTGAAAAGAACACAACTCCTACAAGTTTTTGTCTTCAAACTATTGCCATTTAATGGGATATAGGTTCAATAAGTCACCCTCTATAATCCACATACTCTTTGTTGGTGCTATGCCTTCCCACTGGACCATATATCGGTTGTATGGGCCTTGTCAAGTATGAAGGGTCTTCTTATCTAAAATATGTGCAATATTTTCCTTTTTCTTACTTGGAATGGCATGTTTCCAATCCACCTTTTCCTCATTGTCATCACCCAAATTGTCCCCATGGAATATATACAAATCAGAAACATTAAACATAGGAGAGATATCGAGGTCATCTGGTAAATCGACCTTATAAGAATTCTCATTGATTTTCTTGAGAATATTGTACGAACCAATTTTATTATACTTTAGTGTGTTGTAGGTTCCTCAAGGAAACAACTCCTTCCGTAAATAAACCATCACCAAATCACTTTCATTGAAAACCTAGTCTCGTCGGTGAGCATATTTGATCATTTTGTTCTGTTCATTACTAGCCTACAATTTTTGTCTCACCTGTTGCTGCAACTGTTGAATTTGTTCTGCAAATACTTCCCCATCATCATTGATCCTATCCCCAAGTGGTAGTTGCATCAAATCTAGGACGCCCATAAGGTTTCTACCGTAAACAACCAGAAATGGAGATTTACCTGTAGATCTATTCAATGAACTATTGTAGGCACATTTTGCTTGAGGTAAATCCAAATCCCACTACTTGGGCTTCTCTCCAACAATGCTCTGTATTAGATTTCCCAAACTCCGATTTGCCACCTCGGTTTGCCCATATGTTTGGGGGTGATAGGCACTACTGAAATTTAATTTAGTCCCCATTTTCTCCCATAAAGTCATCCAAAAATGACCCAATAAATTACTATCTCTATCATAGTTAATATTTTTTGGAACCCCATGCAATCTAACAACTTCTCAAAAAAACAATTATGTCACTCGTGATGCATCACTAGTTTTATTGAAAGCAATGAAATGAGACATTTATAGAACCTAACAACAACCAAAAAAATAGAATCATTACCTCGTTGTGTGTTTGGGAGGGCCAACACAAAATCCATGCTCATATCTTTCCATGTTCATGTGGGCACTGGTCGTGGCATATACAACCCTATGTTTTGTGAGTGTCCTTTAGACATTTGACAAATCCAACATTGTGCCACATACATGGTTATATATGTTTTCATATTCACCTAGTAATACTTATATTTGATTAAGGCTAGCATCTTATCCTTTCCAAAATGTCCTTCCTAACCACTACTATCAAAAAAATTATCTATGTCGTTCAACCAATCTATTAATTCCTCTGGTTGAAGATTACCTGCATATTCTGAAACTTCCATCTTGATCCTATCATTTCTCCCTTCTAGAGCCCTGAGCATCATTTCTTCAAAAGAAACACGCTCTAATTTTTCTTCTTCGTGTTCTTCGTGTTCTTACTCATGTTATATATGTTGATCTACATTTCCTTGTTCTATCTCCTTATCAAATGCTTCTCTTTGTATTATTCTCTTACTAGCCAGTATGCTTGTAAGATTTGCTACTTTCCTTTGGAGGTTTTGCATATCTCTGCGCATTTGAGAAAGACTTGCTCTTTCCTCTTCCTCTCCTAGCCATCTTCTCACTTTGATACCAAATGATCTAGCCAAAGCCTGAGATTCATTCATAATATCAAATAAAACATGAAAACAAAGGAGAATGGAAAAATGAATCTTGTTTATTCCTTATCCATCCTAACAATTACAATCAAAGTTCAACCCCTTATAACTACTATCTGGGATTTTCGAAACAACTATTTTTTTTAAAACAATTATTTTTTAGAAAAACAGGTAAATTTAGAAAATACTCGCATGAATCTAAAACTGAACACTAACTAAGAGCTAACTAGCATGACATTATTTTTCAAATCACTTTTATGATTAAGCTCATAAACAAAGAGATTATTGATAATTGAAAAATTAAAAATTATGGTAAAAACAATAAAACCCCAATTTGAGGCCTTATATGAAGGAATTTAGCCCTGAAAAGTGTTGAAATGATGTCCAACCAGATCTAAACGATAGTGAACTCTCCTGATGCAACTCCCCTTAAAATTTCAGCCCAAACGGATAACTAAGTCAAAATTTATGACTCTCGGAAAATCCCCAAAAAATCCCTACATCATTCTCCTCTGGTTGAAAAGAACACAACTCCTGCAAGTTTTTGTCTTCAAACTGTTGCCATTTAATGAGATATAGGTTTAGTAAGTCACCCTCTATAATCCACGTACTCTATGTTGGTGATTTTCCTTCCCACTGGACCAGATATTAGTTGTATTGGCCTTGTCGAGTATGTCGGGTCTTATTATCTAAAATATGTGCAATATTTTCCTTTTTCTTACTTGGAATGGCATGCTAACAATCCACCTGTGCCTCACTGTCATCACCCAGATCATCCCCATGGAATATATATGTTAGGACCACACAATGCACCTTTTTACCCATACTTTTTGCCACTATTACACTCTTGTTCACTTACATTTAAACTCATATCATCACTTTATCTGATCATCCCAAAGGTATACAACGTCCCTTCTCATTACTATACGTTTAATCTGTTTTGCATAATATTTTACATCATTCTCGTACTTAACCTTTGATTAGAAATGTATAAGTGCTGAAACAGTTCAAACTACAGATTAGCATTTGAGGCCTGTTGCTGAAACAACAATTCACAGAAGCTATTACACAGTCCAGGATCGCAGATGTTGAAACACGAAGCTGTTACACAACCCAGGATCGCAGATGCTGAAACACAAAGTTGTTACATAGTCCAAGGTCGCAGATGCTGAAACACAAAGTTGTTACATAGTCCAGGGTCGCAGATGTTGGAACACAGAGCTGTTACACAGTCGAGGGTCACAGATGCTGAAACACAGAATTGACGATGCTGAGTTCATGGTCATGATGCTGAAACACAAAGGAAGTCGTTACACAGTCAACGGTCAACAACAACTCTACAACAGTTGCACTATGAGCTAAGCACCAACCATTGCTCCTACATGAGAATGCTGAAATAGTCAAGAGCACAAATCTCGTGGATGAAACAGCCCGTGATTTGCGGTGCTGAAACAGCATCAGCAGCAACGAGAAAGAACTGTTACTCCAGCCGTAACAACAACACCTCATTCAACACTTGTAATAGCATTATGTTGCGCGAGACTAGGACATCCTATTCTAGTTTAGAAAGTCGATCTGACTAAGAATAGGACTGAGATATACATCTGTAATGTTTTGATCAATTGTATCGAAGGGATTCCCTCTTTAAATAAGAGGAAATCACCATTCGAGAGAATCCAAGTTTTATGTATTAAGAAAGCTTCAGAGAGAGGG